>JALPQI010005156.1:0-39331 GCA_025490895.1 Thaumatotibia leucotreta | reverse complement strand
CTTTCGCAACTTTTAGTTATTTATGTGTAGAATACATTATAACATATTTATCGCATTATTATATTGTATTAGCAGTTAGCTAAAGAGGTTGATATTATCAATTATGACGAAATATTTACAAATTGGAATCATTCATCTATGTTCTATGTGACGTGAACGTGAAGTGGAGTGTAACTTTTCGCGTCAAAGGCAGACAAACGTCAGTTTTGTTTTTTTTTTTCAGAAGTTACATGTAATTTATAGGAAAGATTCGAAACTTTCGAAAGAAACAACATGAAACTTTCGCCATTTTCACCTCTAATCGTTATAGCAATGGGGAATACGATACACGTGTATCCTTGCAGCCATTTTTGCTGCGCAATACAACTGTTAACTAACTTCGTTAATTCCTGCCCTTCGGAATCACGGCCCCCGGCTCCATCGATCTCGACTGCAAATGCAAATAGAACTTGTTCAATAACTGAATGCACTTGCGACTTATAGGCGTGCCTAGCTCCCAGACGCCTACTTTCCGCAAGGAGTCTAATGCAATTTCCCTTATTTCATTTGAGTGAGCGGAAGTTTTCAAGGGACAAGGTTGTATTTATGTGACAACATTTGTATCTAGGCGCGTGGATGGAGATGAACTAGTGCTTGGAGTGGAATAGTACATTGTGTATTAAGGGCGGTAAATAGGAAATTGTGAACTAGTGTGAAGTGAAGCCCGCGTCTTCGGATTGGGCTTACCGCCATAATTCTTCTACCGCCCGTGGCACACACAATGATTTTCAACACACCTGAAGACAAAACAAGTTATACACAAAAATGTTCAAAAATATGCCCCAGTGCATTATTAGATTATAGTGCAGGATTAGAGTAATCCTGTGTAATAAGAACGTGGTAACATATTTATGAGCTGTTTCGTTCGATACTTATTTTTGCACTTGACTGTACTAAAGTTAGTCATATTAATTATAATGTGTACTCTGTCCAGTCAAGTGCAAAAATAAGATAGAATCCGCTCATAAATATGTTACGACGTACTTATTACCCAGAATTAGAGTGCACTGGGACATATTTTATTTTGAACATTTTTGTGTACATTTTATTTTGTCTTTGACTGTCCAACAACCTTTGGCAGTAAAAAGGCGTCATATTTGAACAATGCAAACGCGTATCGGTGATCGCTCATAGAAAATTTGAATTTGTCGCCCTCTTTTCACTGCCAAAAATCTTTACACATTTAACTTTGTTGATTTTTATGACGTTTAATTTTATTTTTATTAAAATATTTTCTTTTTTTGAATCGACCCTTACATCATTTTATACTATTAGCCGATATAATGTCCCACTGCTGGGCACAGGCCTCCTCTCATATATGAGAGGGATTGGGCTATAGTCCCCACGCTGGCCCTAAGCGGGTTGGGAACTTCACATACACATACGTCTATGATACTGGCCTTTATCGAAACCGAGGAATGCGATGCAGATTTCTAGCCAAACCGTGAACATTATTCCATTAAAAATGCTAATTTTAAAAGTAATTAACTTTCTAAGAAAAGTAAATTGAAAAGCAATGTACAATCGACAACACACCTGTGAACACAGGCAAAGTGCCAAAAATATGTAAACAGAACTTTATTGCCTGGACATAAAGGTGTGTATACATATTTCTGGCACTTTGTCTGTGGATACAGCTGTGTTGTCGATTGTACTTCAAAATGAATCGTTAATTTGCACTTGCAACAATGGCAGATCTCAGCCACTCACAACGCTTGACAACCAAGCAGTACACGCGTTACATTTATCATTCGGAGGTAATAAAATTAATTGTACGTTCAATTTAATTATTTGTTAAATGTTGATACTTGAAAACGATTGCTAGTAATGCGTATTATTACCCATTTTTGTAAAAGCCCTGGTCATGGAAACACACTGTATGTATTTGTATTCAATTCCCCATTTGAAGCTGCTACGCGCTACGACGTAGCACGTAGCTCCGTAGCAATGTCTACGAGTATCGAGCGCTTTGCAAACCGTTAAAGCACCACGCTTTCAATTGTATCTGTTCCTTTGAAGAAGCCTTTATTTGTATTCATATTGAAAGTCCAACAAGCAACAATACATTTATTGCACAAATTTTCGTTAAACAGCACATGATTAACAGTCCTCACACTTGTTTAAATAATATTATGTTACATTTACCGATATTTAACACATTAAGTACTGATTTTTCAATCCCCAGATAACAGTAACTGTCAAATAAATGTTAGGTCTATCCTTTTTTGACTGATGACCAGCGATAAGGATGGTAATACTTTTAACAGACGGATACTTTTAACTGAGGATTGAAAAATCAGCCCTAAATAATAAAGCTCGTTATAGCCAGACGGCCTATGTTTTTATCATTATTTATATATCATCCAACATTTATATGAATCGAATATGCTCAAAATAATTTATAATTATACTCGTATTGCCATTTCCACAATCTGCAAGCTTTTCTATTGTGTTTTTAACGTAGTCTGTGAACGTCAAAGTCTGTAAATGCTACGGAAAGTCAGCCATATTTGTTTACCATTTGTTTGTAATTTACTGACGATTGATATAGTTACTAACTTCTGAGTAAAGCTCGAATTTTTAACTACATTAACGCACAAACAATTATCCGTTTTTCATCCCTTTTGGACCCTTACAGGCCTTGTAATATGAGATTTACAACGGCAAAAATTAGAGCGTTGTATTAATAATTAGAAAGCTATCCTGCCTTTTCTACTAATTTCATTTTGCAGAATATTTCTTGCCATTCAACTTTTGGCTGGAGATTCACTGGCCATATTAACATATAGGGTAAAAGCACCAGTAGTCAGCCTTATAACGCCTTTTTAAAATGTGAACGGTCGGTATTTATTCAGGATAAGTTGGACAAATGAACGGATCACATCGTTACATCAACTGTTTATTATAGTTTTAAAACGAAATAAGAAAAAACATAACATGAATCCTTAAAGTACCGAAAATTTAGTTTAAACAAAAAATGGCACTTTTTCCCAGTACTCAGCCGCCAAAATCCAGTAATCAGCCTTTTCGTGCCCAGTACTCAGCCTTCGTATATTACTATCATAATGAGATCAAAATCAGCAATATCTATATGAAAATCAAGGATATTAAATATAATTCTTATTCCTTATACTTAACTCTTTTAAATCAAAGACTTAGGGCATGAAACCCGTTGGTCATACGTTACAAAAAATATTTTATTTCTATTAGTATTAATCATAATAAATATAAAAATATTCAAAACTTAAATATAAAAATATCAGCCAAAGCTGCATAGATCTAATTTTCATTTGTATAGCCGGTCGTATGTAACAGGTCCATTATTTTTCGATAATTTAGTGTTTTTTTTATATTACTAGTCCTCAAAGCTGGTTTAATGAGAGTAAAGTAATTTTTTGGACACAGTATACGTATCTATGTTTGTACTTGAGAAGGCTGCTGGCATCGCAATAAACGCAATGTATTTTGTTTAATGAAAAAAAAATACTGTGACTATGACTATGACATTCTCCTTGCTTGGGGATTTAAACAGGTTCATTACATTAGAAAGAATCGTAACTTTTCAGCTTTTATCACACATTCTTTTATCTGTTTTTGATCGGGTTATATCCGTTAAAACTGCATCATTTTCTGTCAAACCTGATGAATCAATTGAAAAATCTATTTTCTATTTTCTTGTTCCCTTTTTATTGATTTTACTGGCGTCATTCTGGGTTTGTTTTGTTTTGTGTTTAGTTTTTTGTTTGGTTACAGTTTCTGCTTTTTTCCTATGACAACAGTTTTTTTTCTTCTTTTTATCTTCTTCTTTTTTCTTTTTGAATCCTTGAATTGAATAGGTGCTACATCATCTAGTCTTTAGATGATGTAGCACCTATTCTATTCATGACTCTAGGGGCGCTAGATTTTTTTATCTTAAGTATTCCGTTGTCTTGTACCTAAACGTACCTATACGTAGTTACATAAAATACATACCTACTTAAATGTACTAGGTAGAAAGATAATTGACCCGGGTATGTCGTTAAACTACGTCCAAAACCACCAGTGGATGGGCAGCAGCATCCCTGTAATGCGGTGTACTAAACTGCGATCGCCAACCCGCCTGCCAAGCGTGGCGATTATGGCATAAACCCCCCATGATGATTACAAACAAGCGGACAGCTCACAACCGGCGGACAGCTCACGACCGATCTTTGTGGAACTCTCTGGGGGAGGCCTATGTCCAGCAGTGGACGTCAATTGGCTGATGGTGAGTAAGATAATATTATTATACGTAAATAATTATCGATATATTCCTTAATATGATATCGGTGGCTGAGTACTAGATCCGCGAAATCCAGTGGTCAGCCGTGATAAAAAATAAAATCAAATGGGGCCGACTACTGGGTTTTATATAAAATTGAACAGGGCATGCCTAACTAAATTTGAACATTTAAATTTAACGGTCGTAACAGTATATAATAATAACAAATAAAATATTCAATGAAGAACCCAAAGGTCAGCCCCCGGTGGCTGAGTACTAGATACTTTGTTGAAAACTAGGTATCCAGTAGTCAGCCCCCTCAGTTTATTAGTTAGATCATGATATTTCCACACAAATACGGAGTAATCGAATAGATAAACTAATAAATAAACGAAACATTTACAGAAATCAATAACTTTTAACATCAATATATAGTTTTCTTCCCTTTTAAGTGAACACCACGTACAGTCAAAAATATGGCGGACATGACACTACCGCTCTCGTCGACGAACACCACTTGTAAGAACGAATTTATTGCTTCTCCCGATCCCTCACTGCACTTTACCGCGCTACGTATCAACAAATTGGGAATCAGAGCTTTTATTTGAGTACCCGCGATATGTTTATTCGAATAACCGTTCAATTCCCGACCAAAAAACGACTGAAAAGGCCGACTACTGGTTCCTGGCTGGCCACTGGGGCCGTTACCCTATGTACAGTCAACGACAAAATAAGGTGTACACAAAAATGTTCAAAAATATGTCCCAGTGCATTCTAATTCTGTGTAAACGTCGTAACATATTTATAAGCGGATTCTTTCGATACTTATTTTTGCACTTGACTGTACCTGTACCTATACCACACATCACATCATCAGCCTATCTCAGTCCACTGCTGGACGTAGGCCTCTCCTATTAACTATGTGTATAGACGCATTAGGAGGTAAATTCCCATAATCGCCTCACTCTAGGCAAGCGGTTTGCCGATCGCATTCTTGTGTCCACTATGATGACGCTGCTGCCCATCATCAATCTTCTATTAAAGAATGGAAGAATGGTCAGTGACACTTAAATCCCTCAGTCGGCTCTTACGACACCCGCGGGAAGAGTTGGGGTGGTGACAAATGTAAATGTATTCTTACTGCCGTCACTACACGGCCTGTAAACGTATACCAAATAGTTAATAATAATAAATAACCGAATTTCATTAAATTATCCATCTCTGATTTGGCCTTTACTTTTGAAACCTTTTTTTTTCGTGGGGAAATGCGTTACGCATACCACCCGGGCGCGGGGGACGGACCCGGGTGGTTATGTGGTACTCACAGGGCTAATGAGGCCCAGCTGTGCTATTCTCTTATTGACACATTCGACGCTGCGTTCGTCAACGAACTCGATGTCGAGACAGCCTTGTCTAAAATCCTAGCTGTTTGATTTGACATTAGGAATCGAGGCTGTGAGCGAGGTTGTGGTCGAGTTCGTCGCTGTTTTTCGTTAGAGAATACGAAGTTCGTACATTAAACGTCAAACTCTCGACGTAGTATGTATACTCTATGTAGTTCCAGCTCACGCCGCATTCGTCGCCGAGCACTAGTGTCGTTTAAAGTACATTAGTGAATACCATTTTTAGGTTCGACGCTGCCGCAGCGCTGACACAGCGCTGACAGCAAGGCGGTTTCCTTAGTGAATAACACTGCTGGTCTACCGACTAAAACCCCACGGTCTACCGCCAAGACGCTTTAAAGCGAGGTCCAGGGCTGTCCAGGGCTCTGGACCCATCTCCGGAAAAAAAAATCCTACATGTTCTTTGTTGATGGAGTAATTTAAAGATACGATGTTGTTAATTAGGTACATTATATTTAGAATAATGGGCTATTTCAAAGTTTTTCAAAAAAAACCGTTTCCGATCCCTGCACGTATCTTTATCATCAGTAGGTCCTTGTTATACAGCGTGTTTTTCTTCATATGCTATAACTTTAAGGGAAGCTTATTTAGGTCAAATATAATTAATTTCTCTAAGAAACTAGTATCTTAACTCTTACCATTATTGAGTTATTAAAAAAATAAGTTTAATCACTGAACATGTGTATTGCAACCTTTATTACATTCTAATGTTACTTATTTTGACATGTGCCGTCAGTCACCTGAAATTAACTTTTATTTTATTCTTAAGGTTCTCTCACACTTACCATTTCATTTATTATGTATGAAAACAAGAAAAAATATTTTTTATCGAATTTTACAAAAGCCGATATACCAGACAACTTCTATTAATGGCCCAAGTAACCTGTCTAATTTATCGCAAATCGAAACGAACACCCTGTATGTAGAGCTTACCGTAGGAAAAGCTCTATTTACGTAAACTTGTGATCTTATTCACGTGGGAGTTATATTTCTGACATAAAATTCATGCCCGAGAAAACAGTTCATATCTGGACACAAATCAGACAGCTGCAGAATCTAGCTTATTTATCGTAAAGTATAAAACTTCTAGGAATTCAATGCTCTACAAGCTTTAGATGTTGTAAGAAAGCTGGATGGGAAACTTGAAAGGATATAAAAATATCTTCAGAAAATTCTCTCTAGTTTATTTTGATGGAATTTTATATGCTTTAATATTTTAAACCGAAAGCGTCTAGGCATGTCGGTAAGGAAAGGTAAGCTATAAATAAATAAATATCTTGGTACAGTCAAAGACGGAGGTAAGGTGTGCACAAAAATGTTCAAAAATATGTCCCAGTGCACTCTAGTTCTGTGTAATAAGAACGTCGTAACATATTGATGAGTGTATTCTTTCGATACTTTTTTTGCACTTGACTTTACATCTTACATAAATCAGGTTGATACCTAGTCCCACGGTAATTAATTAATTATATTATTTTGAAATAGCCGCCAACTACTGCAAGCAATAGTTAGACAGAGTATAACTTGTATATTAATGTAACGTTTTTTAGTTACTACGCACGGTAACCAGGATATGCTTATTAAGGTCGCCATTATTAAGGACTAAATCGCGCCATGTATAGTTTATTTTCAATTAGGTTTATAACTTTTGTTCATATGTCAGTAATTTTGCACTCTAAGTTTAAAGCATGGACCGAAACCGGTATTTTACAAAAACCTCGAACAAGCCCAATATTTTTAAATGTTTTATACTATTTATGTACTGCTCAATATTTTATGTAATTTACAATATCATATTTTTAAATTACTCCATTAGCTTACAATTTATATACCGAAGAACGAAATAAGAACCGTTCTTTTTGTATGGAGAAAATAAAGGTTCCGGTCCCTGGTTTAAAGAAACTCTTTTTTTCGACGAGCATTCGCTATTCGGACGACGTAACGATCGAATTTCGTAGAATAGGGGGTTAGAATAGCGAATGCTCATTTGGTCTGAATGCGCCTTAAATGTTTCGCAGCGATTATTTCCATCTAAGCCTTAATTATGCACATATGAGGTGAACACCTACCAATCTGCCATAAGAGCATTACAATATTACATTTCCTAGACGGCATCGAAGCTCCAAATTATATTGGAAATTCATCAATAACAATGTACTAACACTATCATAGCAAATTGATTTTGAACTAGGCAGCGGCTCGTAACAAAACCAACAATCTTAGTAATCAATTTGTGGTGGTCAAGTCGGCGCTAACCCTGCCTGCAAAGTTGGAGGTCTCGGATTCGAATCCCGGTGAGACCATCTCTGTATATTTATCACAAAATTTATCTATAAATTATATGTATACATGGTGCAATCGTGATCCAAACTGTGCAGAACGTGTTAATGTGATCTTTCTGGACAAGGTTTCCTATAGGACCGATATGAAAATCATTATTTTATTAGACTAGTACAGTTGAAGTTCATTATCATTAGTATGTATACATTTATCCATACCGATCCCTTACAAATGTGTTTACATATTAATGAAACGTGAATGGAAGTATGAAAACCCTTTTTTTTTCTCGCGATTTTCATATTTGTTCCATGGGAAAAATTATTCAAAACTACCATTTATTTTAACACGTTTCTCATAGTTTGGATCACGACCTGTTGTTATCCTGTATATCTTAGTATCCACAATATAAGGCTTAATCGAGCTTACCCGTGGGTCTATGCCGAGTTCCGTAAGATTACCGCATTTATTTGATAATTTGCTATGCGTCCTAAGCTTGCTACGGGTCTAGAAATTCTAGATGCATTCTAAGAATTCGCTCTGCCATTTCATTGATCGATTTTACAAGGATTCAGCCTACGTACTTTACTCGGAACTGCGAAGCTAAAACAAAAGCTACTCGGAATCCGCTTTTGCGTAACGAGGCCGCCATGTTGGGTTTCGCCGAAGCGCAGCCATCTTGATTACTCGTGCGAGGGTCGCCATTTTGTGATGCTTGTTGCTTTGTTGTTCAATTCAAACTAATGAAACTGTGGCTGTAGATCAGCGTTATTGAATATTTTGAAGGCTTTGTTGATACCGATCATTGATGTCGAGAGACTTCTTAAATTTTAGAAGGTTCTATTAGAATTTTCATACTTTATCAAATGTGAAGTCAGGAAATTTAATGAATAAAAGTCGTTATACATGTAGGTACTTCAATTATTTTGGCGAGAAAGTTTTTTTCTAATGTACATTAAACTTTTTCTTGCTGACGTGTTCTTTTGATTAACGAGGAGATCAAAAAAAGGTTTCTAATGTTATGCCCACAATTAACGTAAAGATAAAATAAATTATAAACTTACAGTTATTCAGCTTAGTAGGTATGCATTTTCTCCTAAGAGTATGAGTTGTCTGAGATTCGGAATATATATTTTTCTACTCCCTCCCGTACTTTTATTTGTAATTTACAGAGTCATGAACACCTTACAGATGTCAAGATAAGTCTGTTGTCTATTCCCTACTCGTATTAACGCATTTGGGCGTACACGCAGTGCGTTTTTGGATTTTAAGACACCTCGTGTACCCAAGACTTAATGAAATACATGGCTGCCAACCTAATTTTAAATTTAATTTCTGATGAATCGTAAACCATAGAGGAGCTTTCTTTTTAATTTTGACGTCTCCCGCCCGACCTTGATGATTAATAAAGATGTGTTTACTAACAATATTGCTCAAATTAACAATTTTATTTGAAAATAAGTGTGTGGTCGAAGAAAAGTATAGTATGCAACAGTGTTTACTGAGTGAAAAAATGCTCGTGGTCTCAAATTGTTACCCACGCCACTCACCTTTTTTGACCTCTCTTAAACAAGGGTTGCATAAAATACTATAGATATACCCTAGAAAAATTACATTATTTTAACAAGACCCTAAAACAAAAGACATAAAGCCATTCTTTAAAGTTTACTGACTGTAACTATAACGA
The DNA here is from genome assembly GCA_025490895.1 of Thaumatotibia leucotreta. NCBI lineage: Eukaryota > Metazoa > Arthropoda > Insecta > Lepidoptera > Tortricidae > Thaumatotibia > Thaumatotibia leucotreta. The sequence goes on along the minus strand of JALPQI010005156.1, from coordinate 29,685 downwards.
CATACACGAAAAAAAATACCAGTTCGATTTATTCTTGTTTTATTATAAACCCCACTATTCACGTATTAAAATCCCAGTCTGTTAAAATAGACAACCCATCAAGGCTAGCCGATAATTCCGCCCGGGTCGCGTTACCCGAGCTCAACATCACAAACGAGTATTCATGGAAACGTGTCTACACAAATATATACATCGTCCGTGATTGTGGGTGCATCAAGGCTGCATCCAGGCCCGAAATTATCGATTAGGCCTTACGATTATAAATAGATTGTAGCCAATACATCGCTACAGTGCTAAACGATTATGTTACAGTCAAAGACAAAATAAGGTGTACACGATAATGTTCAAAAATATGTCCCAGTTCACTCTGTGTAATAAGAACGTCGTAACATATTTATGAGCGGATTCTATCGATACTTATTTTATCACTTGACTGTACATCGGGGACTAAGTGTCAATGTGACAGTTGTACAAACAATCAGCAAATTTAACTATCTCGAATATGTAAAAAATTTAAATGCGATAGTCTAATTAATAAAATACTTTTTTTATGTAGTGAGATTTCGAAATAACAAAAAAAAGTTTTTTGCAGAATGTTTTCTTCGGCTACCGCGATGATTCGAAATAAAACTATAAAAACAGATAACACGCGAATTCTTTTGCTCGACATTTTGACAATTAATTCAATGTTAAATTTAATTAATACATTGAATTAATTGTCAAAATGTCGAGCAATCATCGACTTAAATACGTGAGTAACCCGGTTCGACAATATTTTAATAAGTTAAATTGAATTAATATACACGAGTTATCGGTTTACTTACATAGTTTAAATTTTTTGCAATATGAATAAAAGTCGTGTAACATTTTTTGCTTCTTTTAGCCTCAGGAATATGCTTTTAAAATGTTTCTCTTTCTTCATGGGCAATTGCATAAGCCACGTTAAACTTATAAAAACGATATTTTAAAAAAGCTCATCTAATTTGTTAGAAAAGCTCGGTCCCAGCTTAATAGGTTTCTTGAAGCCTAGCTTTCTTCAAGGATTGTTACAGAGAAGAGAACTTTACAAACTTAAGGCCGAGAGCTTTTTCAACAAATAAATGTCACGAAAATTAAAATTTACCCAACATTCCTTTTACCATATATAAAGTCTAACCCCTTATTCATAAACGTCTGCTAACTTAACAAGCCGCTAATAATTGTTTGTCCCTTTTGCTGTTATGGACACATTGTTAAGACCGAAAGGGACAAACAATTATTAACGGCTTGTTAAGTTAGCAGAAGTTAATGAATAAGGGGGTAATACTATAACTATGATCCATAAATGAAATTCGTAATTGAGCATTAACAGATTGCATAAAAATTCTACATAGTTAAGGCCTTACCCCCTTGTACAGTCGACGTCAAAGATATCATTACGGTTTAGGTGCCAAAAATATATTTACACGACTTTATTGCCTTGACGTTAAGGTCGTGTAAATATATTTTGGCACCTAAACCGTAACGATATCTTTAACGTCGACTGTACATACTTAGTAGTGTTACGACTTGAACCATAATTCCAAATAATTACTAAAATAATTTTATTTGTTTCTAAAAATGAAAACTCTGCCTTAAGAGTCCTGTCGGTTACAAGGTTGCAATCTAGCGGAACGCTTTACTTAGTTTCAATGGATAGAAAATTGTCCTTTTAAAGTACTACAGGCTTATTGGTTATAAAAATCAGCCTCAATAGCCTAGTTGCCGGAGGCTCCGGGTTTGAATCCTGGCGAGGGCATTATTTGTGTATTTGTTTATTTTACACAAATAATTTTGTTCCTTGGTCGTGGCTGTCTATGTATACAGTGTATTACCATGACCCGGGCTTTTACAAAAATAGATAATACGCATTACTAGCAATCGTTTTCAAATATTAACATTTAACAAATATTTACATAGAACCCACAATTAATTTTCTTTCCACCGAACGATCAATGTAACGCGTGTACTGCTTAGTTGTCAAACGTTGCGAATGGCTGCGATCTGTCATTGTCAAGTGCAAATTAACGATTTTTTAAGCACATTGCTTCTCAAAATACTTTATTAGAAAGTTAATTACTTGTAAAATTAGAGTTTTGAATCCAATAATTCTCTCTGAATATGAATATGAATATGAATACGGTATGGCTAAAAAGCTGCATCGTATTCCTCGGTTTCAATAAAAGCCAGTAGGGTGGATTTCAAAACTCGGAAAAAAGTTGCGTTTCGGTGTTTAAAAAAATATACGTTAGGTTTTTTACTTTGATTTTTATTCTTTTCGTTATTCAGTAGTTTTATCTTTAAGGCCCTTTGATCAAAATAATAGAAATCTAAATAGTTTCATTTTAATAAAATGTTTTATATGTCAAAAGTCATCACCATCTAACAAAAAAATCTGAACCTCCATATTTGTACTGAAAATTATCGCAAATCAAACGTACGATTGCGAATTTTACTTCAGTAACCGTTTTTAAATATTGTTGTTAAACGTTCAAAAAAATATGATAAAAATCCTTCATCGCGTAAGTACTATTTAAAATATTTAAAAGTTTAACACCAAAAATTCATCAACACCGTAAGCGCACTGTCAAAGTTGAGGTAGTTTTGTACTCGTGCGTCTAAATATACCGGGTGTACCCACGCCCGCCTCCTCAATTCAGGTGAAACAGCGGAACCGAGTACACGTTTGTCTTTGCGGGCTCAAACCAAAAAAAATCATAAAAATGTGACTGCAATAAGTGATTAACACGCTGTGGCGTCATAACCATCCACGAGTGGTTTACAGTAAATAATTGAATAATATTTAAACTAATTACTTGGGAATACGTAACCTTAAAGGAACTTACTAGTGAGGCGTTGACGTTGCTTTAAGTATTAGTGTTCTAAAATAATCTAGGATTTTGTGTGAAATCGTCAACACCGAGCGTGTCAACACCGGTACTGAAGCAATGGATGGTTATGATCCTGTATGTATGGAGTTGACAATTTTTGTAAATTGGTCCATAATTTTTGGTTTTTCTTGTAGTAGCAAGTGCCATTAAATGTTCAGCGGTAGAGAAAAGTCTGAGAAGGGAAGGAGTCAACAAGACAATAGCGCTATGGATAGGGAAATTGCTCAAGTGTAGATCTATAAAGGCGACACTGGGCGGAATATAAACAGTCAATTAGTCCTAAAAGAGGTTTCCCACAGGGTGGACTTGTACTCATTAGTGAAGAAAATAAGGGGAGCCTATATATGCAAGCTTACTTCGATGACGGAGTGCTATATAGTCGAACGTGGACCGGTACTAAGCACCATAAGGGACATAATGGCCAGTAGTATCCAAAAGGTGCTGGAATGGTGCAGAGAGAGAGACTGGATTTAAATCCATCAAAACGGAGCACGTGTTATTCACTAACAAAAGGAAGACAGAAGAGATGAGGCCCATAAGGGTACATGACAAGGAGCTGGAGTTGGTAAACGAGCAAAAGTATCTGGGGGTGACTCTGGGTAGCACGCTCAGGTACAAAACTCATGTAAAAGAACAAACGGCGAAAGCCATAAGAACACTGTATCAATACAAAAGAGCGGTGTGAAGAAAATGGGGGTTAAAGTCGAGGATATTGGAATGGATCTCCAAGGCGATAATACTTCCCGAGTACTATATGGAGCGGTGGTCTGGTGGCACAGAGCACATATTAAGAAATATCAGAGGTACCTAGCAAAGGTGCAGAGGCAACCCGACAACCCGACACACGCCTTAGAGGTAATACTAGGTATAAAGGCGCTACATATAATATATTTATAATATTTATAATTTTGTTTGTGTATAATATGGCTTTTCTTTTTTCTTTGTTATTCATTATTATTATTGCGTGCTTTGTTTTTGTGCAATTATTGTGCTTATAAATTTAATCTGTGTAGTGTTACCTATCGTGATGCTTTCACCGAATGGTCTCATCGGAAGATCAGCGCTGGTTTACGCCGGCACCATGCTGAGATGAGACCATTTCGTGGCACCATCTTAATTGTTACATTATTATTATTTTATTATTTTTTGTTTGTTTAATTTTTCTTCTTTTTATTCTGTGTATCCTTGTTTTTTTTTCACTGTAGTGTGTCACGAATAAATATTTTATTATTATTATTATTATATAGAAGCGGAAAAGAGGGCCGTGGAACAGTGGTACCGAATGAAGGCATAAAAGGAATGGAGAGGAAGTTGCGTACACAAGCGACACGAACTAATACAAGATAGGGTACTGTCTAAAATGGAGATGATGGTAACTCACAATGACCTCATAAAGAGGAAGAAGATATTCGATAAGAAATATAGAGTACATATTGGGGAGAGGGACAACTGGAAGGTAAACGTCGCACATCCGACGTTGATATGCTTCACTGACGGTTCGATAAGAAGCTCCACAGGTCTAGCTGGAGCAGTCATACCTACTATATAGTTATCCCGAAATTGGGGGAAAAGGTATCTGTCCCACTTGGTAGGTATACGAGTGTGTTTCAGGCAGAAGTTTGTGCCATACTACGGTGCGTAAGGCTCATAAAGGAGCAAGTGCAGCAGACGAGGGCCGTGGTCATATACACGGATAGTCAGGCAGCAGTGAAGACGCTAAAGAAGCCAGCGACAAAATCTTCTTTGGTATAGGAATGTAAGGAGACAGGAACTAAACTCGCTTGGAAGTTTGGAATAAACTACAAACATTCAAAGGCGCTTTGAAAATACATTGTTGATTTGACTGAACATTGTTTGATTTAATACCCTTATGATTCTTATGATATAGTAAATCGTCATTACCATACACATAGTATCATCGCCATCCATTAAAAAATCATAACCATGGCATGGTCGTCATCACCATCTCGTGTAAAATATTTTTGATGCCTATAATTTCGAAATTATGCATCTAATTAGTGTGGAATCATAACAAGATACTCTAATAAATATAACTTAACAATTCTAGATACATATTTATGCATTTAATTAATAAAAGAAAAAAAATAAAATTTTGTATGGTGAAAATTTTCTTGATAAAATCCACCCAGTATCATAACACACTGTATAAGGACTGATTTTTCAATCCGAAATTAACAGTCTCTGTCTTATAAATGTCATATAAATATCCTTTTTTGACTGATGACCTTAGATAAGATTGGTAATCATTTTAACTCAGTAATGGTTAGTTTTACGGAAGATCAGGCCTAAGGGTTTATCTATCTCATATACTTGACAATGACATTCCGCAGCCACTCGCAGCGTTTGACAACTAAGCCGGACACGCGTCATATTGATCGTTAGGAGGAAAAAAAATGAATTGTATAGTTAATTTAAATATTTGTCAACTCTTAACACTTGAAAACGATTGCCAGTAATGCGTATTATTACTAGGCTTAGGACTTTTCATAGCATATCGTGGTTCTAAAATCCTTAGAGCCGCTATGTGTAAAATTTTTGAAGTCAAAGTCAAAGTATATTGTAATATTAAATATAATGATTTATACCTACTGTCACATCGTTACTGAGTTAATTTTAATCGAACGTAATTAATTTTAAAAATCGAACTTGATTTCATAAATAGTGTTTACAAAATTAGTTATATCAGAAACCATAAAAAAATGAGACAGTTAGGTTTAAGACAAACTAGAAAAAGTCTTAGATCGGAAATAGCGATGAAAATGGCGAAAGAATCATGTTGTTTTTTTCGAAAGTTTCGAATCTTTCGTAATAATTACATGTAACTTCCGAACAAAAAACAAAACTGACGTTACCTTTGAACAAGGAGGTTGGAACTCTTAGGGCGCCTATAGAGAGACGGCGTGACAGACAAAGCCCGTGCCGCGCATATGCGTTTTACGCATATGTGCTGTCAGTACCTCTCGGGACGTCATGGGTATATAAACTATAAAAATATACCAAGAATACCACATTGCTCTATAATCTGGTGCAGGAACCAGTCTACGTACGTTAATAAACAAAATTCAAACGTTTCCTATCACAGGTAAGTAAAAAAAGATATATTAAATTCAATATAAAATTAGTATGGGCGAGAGACAAAGTGAAGAGACACGACGCTGAATTTGCTATCGATAGTCTATGTAAACTCTTACAACTAAACGGTGTTAGTAGAAATTCAAAACTTGTTCCCGAGTTACGGACGTTTCCTATGTATAAGTAAGTATAATTATGTGTATTTCTCTATTTAAGTACATATATATATCATCGCCTAGCACCCATAGTACTAGCTTTGCTTAGTTCGGGGCTAGGTTGATTTGTATGAAACTGTCCCCCAAACATTTATTTATTTATTTATATTTAGCAATAATATAATATTTATCTAGAGTGCAGACAATGAAGCAACTATACAAAAACATATAGTTTTTAGATTTCCTATAGAACCATGTGTCAGAGAACGCTGACTAACGGCGACTGGAAAGTTGAACTGGTTTCCGCAAAAACACGACACAATTTGTTCGGACCACTTCCAAAATGACTGTTTTGTAAAAACAAATCCAAGATCTATATTGTCATCCAATACCTGTCCAACTTTAAAACTCCATCCTGCGTTTGACAAGGTAAGTTAGCTTTGCTAAATAATTTTATTATGTTTTAAAAGTAAAGTACCTTTTAAAGGATTTCTGATGTTATCTGTTAATACATATTAATTTAAGTATGTAATTTCCAGGTGTTTCTTATCCCAAGTAACCCATCTGATAATCTTTCAAGAAAACGTAAAACGGCACAATTTACGAATTTAAAAATATCTTTATACATTTATACACCTAGTTAATCTGTCCTCATATATAATACCTAAATTACCTAACCACCTAAACTCCTTACAGTTGATCGTTTAATTTTAGTTTAATTATAGTTTGCACACCTTGAACAAACAAACCAATGCAAAGGTAACATATATAACTAGACAGAGGTTAAACAACAGGCGGTCTTAAGACCTCTGTCTAGCCTTACCCTTAACACTTGTTGTTTAACTTTAACCTTAAAGCTAACAACTTAATGTAAGTAGGTACTTATTGTAAATATAAATTCAAATAAATGTATAAATTTTACTGTTTTTATGTCATTCATAACGACATCATTTTAGTGAGATTTTAAAAATGAGAATGTTTGAATAGCTTTTTTCAAGTAACATTTTTAGTCAAATAACTGTTGGTTTTAATCTATCGATAAAAATATCGAGCCATACCACAACACTATTTACATTAACATGTCAAAATTACCTGACACGGTCGATTTCTATGAAAATGACAGCCAAGGCCGCCTCTATCTCTAAGGTTACACACTAAAGAGGTCCGTGCTCTGTGCCTTTGAAGTATAGATTGCACTTCACGTTGACGTCACATAGAGCATAGATTAATGATTCGAATTTATAAGTATTTTATCATAATTTAAACTCTTTAGTCAACTGATATTGAGATTTAGTCTGAGCAAAATGAAAAGTCACGTGTTTGTACCAGAACCAATACATTCGGAGTATCATAATTCAATCAAATAATGCAAAAAAAAAGTATTTTACACGAAAACCCTGAAAGATGCGAAAGGTACAAGGTACAATCGAAGCTCTGTAACGAAAGATACTGTATTTTTGTTCTTTCGTGTTATTTTCATAGCTAATCAGAACCCCGATTTCGAAGGCATTCGAAATTTGGCTTTTTCTAGTTTGTCTTGAACCTAATTGTCTCATTTTTGTTATGGTTTCTGATATAACTAATTTCGTAAACACTATTTATGAAATCAAGTTTGTTTTTTTTAAATTAATTACGTTCGAATAAAATTAACTCAGCAACGATGTGACAGTAGGTTTAAATCATTATATTTAATATTACAATATACTTTGACTTTGACTTCGAAAATTTTACACATAGCGGCTCTAAGGATTTTAGAACCACGATATGCTATGAAAAGTCCTAAGCCTAATTATTACCCATTTTTGTAAAAGTCCGGGTCATAGTAGCTGCACTGTATTTGCTGTTGAGAAGCGTGTTCAAGTTTAAACTTGGAACAATGGAACGCTAAATCTTCGAGCCTCGTCATTCTGGAAGGATTAAGCGCACTACCTTCAAAACTTTGATAACATAAGCTGTTCAACTATACTTTACGAATTAAATTCAAATTTGAATACGGATGATGAAAATTAGTTTTAGTTCGTGTGATATTTTTTATGAATCAATGTGCCTGATTAATATTTTTCGATACACTAAAAGACTGAATAGAATTCCCTTTTCTTAACATAATATACGTAACGAGGGATTTTCCCACATCTAAATAAATTGGGTACTACAATTATAATTAGAAATTCCCAATCAGCTCTTAAAAATTACAGATCACAGCCATTCACAGCGTTTGACTAGTAAGCAGCATTATTATGCAATACATTTATCATTAGAAGGAAATACAATTTTACATATTTTACCCGTTTGCCTGCGATCACGGGTGTAACGTCATGCCCAAAACGTCAGAATAATATTAAACGTAAGTTTACGCGATTAAGACCCGTTTGTCGTTAAAACATAAGTATAAATCAACGTTACGAGTATTTTATTAAATATTGAACTGTTAACTGAAATATTTGAAAACGATTACCAGTTACATTATCATTCCCCATTTTCATAAAGACCCGGATGACGGTAACATACAGTATATCGCGGCAAGTCAGCTAAGTCGTCAATATTCTGTAACTACGTAAACCACAAGCACTCTACGATATTGAGTATATCGACAGGCATCGAAGCCGTGAACTCGCTAATTGGCTCGTTTGTCGAAACCCTTACCCCGTATAGCATGAAGGTGCATTCAGACCAAACGAGCATTCGCTATTCTATCCCCCACTCTACGAAATCAACGAATCACGTTTTGTGTAACGATCGAATTTCGTAGAGTAGGGGGTTAGAATAGCGAATGCTCGTTTGGTCTGAATGCACCTTTATACGTACGCGGTGTACTAGGTGAGCGATTCCCTTGCGAACGCGTAGCGACGCGACGCGATGAAATCAAACAGATGCCAGCTAATCTGCTAATACAAGTGTCCTGCGTGTCATACGAACAAATAAAACATGGAAGCCGCACGCCATAAAACGGCCTTTCAAATACGGTCCTGAATTTTAGTTGAAAAATGTCACCCCTTCTTTAATGCATCACAGCAATTAATTTCAATATCAACCTATTAAAATTTAAACCACCATTTAAAAATAGTTGTAATTGGTTCATCAAACTTTTGATTGCCTATATTTTATAAACATTTGTCAAAGGTGTTGCGCCGAAATATGCGCGGTGTTGAGAAAAGCGCTATGTCCTGCTCATCTTGGCACTATTGAACAATTGTTTTTGGGGGCATTTTTGAGCTGGCGTTAGCCGTTCATATTATATCGCAGTGCGTGACCAACTCCGACGTGGCGTAGGGGCGACGCGAAGCCAACGCGATCAGTTTGTTTGATATTTTCGCGCGATCGAGAGGTGAAGCCCGAATAGTGTGTCGTTTTGTTTATTGAAAATGTCCGATCGATTGGACTTTTCGCGTGCGCGTAGGAAAAGACCATCGCATCACATCGCATACATTTGCTACTTCGTCGCATCGAATCGCGTCGCAAATCTCGTCGATTTGAATCGCCTACGTAGGACTTTTTTTTTGCGTTACGCATACCACCCGGGCGCGGGGAACGGACCCGGGTAGTTATGTGGGACTCCCAGGGCTAATGAGGCCCTGGTCTACCCATTAAAACCCCACGGTCTGCCGCTAAGACGCTTTAAGTCGGGGTCACGGGTTCGCCTGAGCACACTTCCGCGACACGTAGGAAATAGCCCTACTCTGTCCACCAATCTCTGGCAGTAAAAAAGGCGGCACATTCAAATTTTCTATGGCCATCCAATCCAAATCATCTCACCTTTTTTCTGCCTGTTATTGCCATGGTTACTCGAGTCACGCTGGGAGTATGCAAAATAAATGCCTATATGTTGTTGCCCTTAGGCACCCCAGAGGTGCAAAGGGCCTTCGAAAATCGCGCCTCGCCTCTCTGTCCTCAGCAACACTTTAAGCCTCCCTCCAGCTTAGGCCAACCGTACGGAGCTCTTTGAAACGGATCGCTGCCAGGAGTACACTGGCCATCCAGGAGGTCGGCTGCCGTTGGGCGGTTTCCAGTCAAAGGCAATGTAGGCGTTGTTTTGCTCTCCTCTCCGGATAGTGTGACCTATCCATCTCCATTTCCTGGAGGCAATCTCGATGCCTATAGGTGTATGACGGCATATAGTCCACAGGTGTTCGTTCCGGATGGTGTTTGGCCAGAAGATGCGCAGTATTGATCTGAGTGACTTATTGACAAATACCTTGTTTTCTACTGACGAACAATGTAGAAAATATATATATATAATTATATCTTGGTCACGGTAAGCTCAATTAAAGCTTGTGTTGTGGGTACCAGGTGACGATATATATAATAGATAGATACATATAGATACTTAAATACATAAACAGCCATGACCAAGGAACAAATATTTGTGATAAATAAATACACAAATAATGCCCACCACCGTCAAGAGACTCGTAGTAAGGTGTCGGTCTCACTAACCGCAAAGTAACAATCGAGGTTGCCACTCGCATAAACAGTGTAGTGCTGAAATATAACGCACTCGGCAATGCCTATAGATTCATTGGTGTGCTGTGTGTGTATTTAAGTATCATTTAAGGTCAATGCGGGTAATACCGTCTACCGGAAAAGTCCGTCTGCGAACTGGTTTCCACCCCTAATGCCCCGGCCACGACATTGGTCCAAGGCGACCAGCGGCTAGCGAATCCATGAGTTGGAGCGGGATACTGATATGGGTACGAGAGAGAGCACCATACGTTTTCCGCTAAGCCGGTCGCCTTAGACCAATATCGTGGCCGGGGCATTACTCAACAATATAAGACGCATAATGACGGACTTTCCCTGAAAAAAAATATGTCGGAATTACCCACACTGACCTTACAGTGTGTTACCAAGACTCTAGCTTTTACCAAAACCAGCGTGACTCAGGCGACCGTAACCGTGGCAATAACAGACAGAAAAAAGTTGATTGAATGCACACGCCGGGCTTTGGTCGCGGGTACTACATGATGAGGATCCTCTAAATGGATCGAAATATGTCGAGCAATTATCGACCTAAATTACGTAAGTAACCAGTTTGATAAATATTTGAATATGAGAAGTAATGTACCCACATCACAAGCCTTAATTGATCCTGCCGTGGGACTAGGTCGATTTGTGTAAGATGTCCAAAGATATTTATTATTAATGGGTAAAGTCTGTCGGCATACTAATTCCCACCCTGTAGATACCACCCAAGTATGGTCTAATAGTTGTCTAGGAGATACTTAATAATATTGTGAACTTGTACAATAATTATTATTTTTGTTTATTATTAATTATTATGATCCTTTGTTTTTTTTTTTTTTTTTTTTTTAATAACATGTATTATTATACTGTTTTGAAAAAATAAGTCCACCTGAGTTTCTTACTGGTACCTCTCAGGAACGGAGGGTTAGAACCAGTAGTCGATTTTTCTCTCTTGATAGTGTCAGACGATTCGAAAATGCTTTAATAAGCTTACTTGAATAAAGAATACTACTTGTATATCCCACAGTTTCAACTCCTAAACAAGCATCAGTCCCTATCTTCTTCGCTTTGTCCAAGTATTATTAATAAGAAGATTTTGCCTATGAACAGCACGATTTAACTATCACACCTAACTGCAGATATTCGATTAAGTTTTGGCTCAAGTCTAGTTTCGGTAAAACCCCGGTTAAACTAAGTTTAGGACCATTGTTGGAACCGTTTGGACTATAGCTAGATGGTTTAACCGTAGGTATACCTTTAAAGTGCTTTGTGCGGAGCCAGCCACGTAGAACGGTATAGCTGGGTTTCAGCAGGAATTTCCCTAGCTTCGAATGCAATGTTGCAGCTTTGTTTAGACAAAGGGTTAACTGCCACGGCCAAATGTTTGGGAATCATTCAACTGTACATTTACACTACGGACTGAGTAAAACATGGAGGTCGCTGTGCGGAAATGCTTTTCTAATACGGTGTTGGAATTTTGCTTCTAGTTTTCAATGAATAACATCACACGTAATTTACTTCGGTCTGCGTAATATCGTGAGTGAGAACTCAAAATAGTATTAATTACGATCGGTCCATTTTTATAAAGGTTTATTTGTTTATATTTTTGTACGAATAACATGTTTTCAGGATTCTAAATGGGTTGTATTTCATTTTATTTCGTTTTACCAAACATTTTTTGAAAGACTTACCAACAACTTTGATTGAACATTACTATTATAAAAGTGATGTTTTTTAAGCAATAGTTAGTTATTTTAATAAAGTGTAAATAAACTATAATTAGGTACATACAAAATTAAATTTAAAATGTACCAAATAAAATCTAAAAAAATCTAAAACAGGCCCCTGCAGCATGGTACGAGGACGTTGGCAGCATTTCCTCGCTGGATTGCCAAGCTAATCCGTTGAGCGAGGAAGCTACCAGCCCTTGGGTCTCCCGTGGCGTCTCTGAGTCTTTTCGATACGTCTTTGAAGAGACTCAGAGCGCTAGGACCCCCAAAATTACATTTTTAACGTAGACAGGCATTCGAAATATCAAAAGTAAAAATAAAAAATATTTGCAGATCTGACCAAAGCTCACTTATCATTATTTTACTTCCTTTAGCTTTAGGATTTTTTTCTCTTTCCTCGTGAGCACCTATCTCCTTATTCATAATCGTCTCCTGACTTGACAACTCGCTAAGTATTGTTTGTCCTTTTAAGTCTTACCAATATGTCTATAAGACCGAAAGAGAGAGGCAATACTTAGCGGCTTTGTTAAGTTAGGAGACATTTTTAAATAAAGGGGTTAATCTTATCAAGTTATCACCATGGAGCGGAATTTTCATAGCAAAAATGTAACTGTCAGAGGGATTGACCAAACTATTTTATCGACTTATCGATGTTAAGGAATAATACATTACCAACTAAAAGATTTTTCTGTAACATTTGACCTCTTAGATAAGTAACTTGAATTTAAATATTAAAATAAATCATAACTGCGTCACAACATATGCTATTTAAGTTTACATACATTATAGAGTTTGTGAGCACATGCTATGTCAATAAAAAAGTGTTGACGCCTGACGTGATTTTTTTAATATTTTTTTAAGTTAGTAATGGGTTATTCCCTAAGGCACTGGTCTCACTGCGAGCGACTAAGCTATGAACTAAAATAATACGATAATAAAATAACACGAACAAAAGATACGCACTTCCGTGTAAATAAGAGATAGCTATAGATATAGCTGGACGAGTATCGCCGTGTCTTTTTTATTTACACGGGAGCGCGTATCCTTTGTTCGTGTTTATAGCCCATAGTTCATAGCTTAGTAGCTCGCGGTGAGACCAGTGCCTAACATCGATAAGTCGACAAAATTGTATAGTCCATGCCTTTGACAGTCAGATTTTCGCTACGAATATTCCGCTCCTTGCTTATCACACTTAAATGGTTTGCCATCAAATCAAGAAACATCAATTGACCAATACTCACATTTCTGCCTTCTTTTATCCTCAGGAATATGCTGTTAATTTTTGTATATCACCTCGATGCGTAGCCAAGTTGTCAATCGCTAACGCTTAGTAGCGTATCGTAGTTTTCCCTCTCTGTCACTCTTTCATATTAGTGCGACAAAAACAGTTAGCTGCCTTTCGTTCACGATTGACGATTAAGCGCTAGCGATTGGCAACTTGACTAAGCACCCTTGTATATCAAAATATGAGCTATATTCTAACGAGGCCTTTACTAAACCCTGTTGCCTGTTCCAACAGCAACAGGCTTGTGCATGAAACTGCGCCTCTGCAAGTGACGTGACATGACATTCGTTCGCCGCTGCGATTTTAGCTTTCGATGCAAAGTGTTTTGTGTTGATAAATGAATTTTCCGAAGTTCAAACACGTAGGTTACATTCGTTCGCCGCTGCCATTTTCGTTTTCGATACACATTTTTTTGTGTTGATAAAGGAATTTTCCGAAGCTTCAATACGTTGGTTTTACGGAACAAATTCAATTATTTTGTTGAATATTTTACCCCTGTATTGTATATGGGCTGTAAAAAATGTAGTGCTCTAAAATAAACTTTGAAAAAATACGGTTTCGTGTCGTCTCCTCCGTTGAAAAGTTAAGTATATAGTAACCTCCATCAGATGTATCGTAGCGTCTCGAGCATTCAAAAATATCTGAACACATCTCTATCGTTAAGGTGCATTCAGACCAAACGAGCATTCGCTATTCTATCCCCCGCTCTACGAAATCAATGAATCACGTTTTGTGTAACGATCGAATTTCGTAGAGTGGGGGAATAGAATAGCGAATGCTGGCTTGATCTGAATGCACCTTTATGGCATGTTCAAATATTTTTGAACGCTCGAGGCGCTACTATACAGGGTGGAAAGGAACGATGTTCCTTCCCGCTACCGACCGAGTCTACCAACCATTACGATGAACTTTCGGTATGGGACCAACATCGAAATATAAAAAAAAAATTAACCCCTCATACAAAGTGAGTGATTAGTTAGAGTTCAATAGTATGGAAAAGTCAATTTTCCATGTACGCTCTCGATGTTGGTCCCATACTGAAAGTTCATCGTAATGGTTGGTAGACTCGGTCGGTAGCGGGAAGGAACGTCGTCCCTTTCCACCCTGTATATCTGATGGTGACTGTACCTATAGGCGCGTATTAACACGATGGGTCCAGCAGCTGTCTACAGTGATACTTCTGCAAACCTAAAATTCCATTCTGCAATCGTATACGATATGCGATAAAGTAATAAGTGTATGAGAATGAAAGATTCGAACGTGTATCAACTCGCCTACCCTCCACTTACAATATGAGTATTACTTGCTGCAAGTCATTAATGAGGGTAGGCAACTGCCAGGTAGAACCAATCGGGGATTGCTACTCGAGGGTATAAAAGGCGGTGACCCTGCTCGGGACGGGCACCCTGACAGCCGCTCATCGAGCCGAGCACCGAGCATCAGCCTCTCTATCTCTCCATCTGTCTTCCTTTTCAGATCTCTCTCAGATCGAACTTTGCCTTGCCTTAACTTGCCTTTACCGCATCATCATCACCAAAATCATTTTTCTCTCTCGCCATGCCCGGCAAATCTTCCTTCAACAGCCTCTCAACACCGTCCCCAAATGACGGTGCAACGACCGTCCCACCCTTGTGGGATGCGACCCGGCCACAGCTGCAGTAGCGGAAACGCGGGAGCAGCCACACATACTCCAGGAGGAGTATCGTTTGTATATTCAGTTCAGGGACGGGCACTTCGTGTCTGACTTTGGTCGTGTAAACTAAAGTGTTTGTGTGATATAATAAATGTAGTGATTGGGAACTACAGTGTTATTACTACCTCCCGGATATCCCCACACCCAAGTGAAGGTTTCGTACCAAAAATCACGTGACCACTTCCGTACATTATTATGGTCACTTGACTTATCGCTAATCGTATACGATTGCGGAATGGCATCTTGTTTAGGCATGCAGTTGTTCTTTATTTTTCTGAGTTTTGTGTTAAAAATTACTACAATCCTCTAAAATTATATTTCACACGGTTTACTCACGGTTTTAAGTCGAAAAATGCTCGACATGTTTCGCTCCGTATATGAGGAGCTTTTTCAAGAGCCAATCGCCATGGCTGCGCGAAGACTGCGAGCCCTGCTCGATCGAGAACTCGGCGTGAAATATAATTTTTAGTACAGATGGTGTATTTTTTAGGCTCTAGTGCGAGAAGTGTGTCATAGACCCCGGTATCGGAGGTGCAAAATGATAGCTGTCAAGTTCTTACTTAGGGATAGGTAAACATATCTTGTGATGTCGATATCGATACTCGATTTTACGTACAATTATTTTTTTTATGTACAAGCACCATTTATTTGTATCACTTTTTTTGGGATCTATGATAATAATTAACATTCAATATATAAATCATTACTATTACAATACAAATCTCTGGTTGCTATTACATTTATTATTTTTTGAGTTGCACAACATTGAATAAAAACTTTTGAGATATTAAATACTAATAATAAATTATTTATGTCAATAGATAGTCAAAATCATCGATGTCTTCGATTATTTAGCCGTGTTTACGAGTCTATTCGCCTAATATAATTTATACAATAGAAAGTGGAGTCACTTCTTGTTGGACACCCTGAACTTCAAAAATGAATGAAAAACATTTAATATACAATTTGCAGAATACACATCATTTCCAGATGTTGGAATATTGGAGTCGAATTGCCATCAAGAGAAAATCAACAACGTATGTTCTACTAATATTGATTATTTAATAAAGGATATTCCATTCCAATATTTGTGATCCTGCATATCTTGCATTGCAACTCAAACTTGTATGAAAACACTCGTAAAATAAGAAAAATAAATAAAGCCAATTAAACTGTAACCGAGATCTGCTTAAGTTTTTCGTCAGTATACTTTGGACCAAATTGGAAAACCCAAACTCCAGAAGGTTCATCGACAATTGCCTCAATAAAAAGTATGGCGATGTTACATAACATTAAATAAATATTTTTTAATACATGTTGATTTTGTAATTATATAGTCCTAGTTTATATCGTAAATAGATGCGTTTAATTAAAGTCTTAGCTTATTATTATGGTTAAGAAAAATTATCGATATGTAACTTTAATTATCGACATCACAAATATTTTTACCCCATCCCTAAGAACTTGACAGCTACCATTTTACACCTCCGATACCGGGGTCTAGCTCATTTTACGTCAGGTTTGAAACTTCGAAGGGCCATATGTACTAAAAAAAGTCGTACGAGACACGTGCAAAAACGAAATTCGTAACTCATGTCGATTTAAATCACTCCCTATCGGTCGTGTTTTAAAACATCGCCACTCCTTTCGAATTTCATGTTTTTCGCACTTGTGTCGCAATGTACTATTTAAGTATTTAGTGTGAATGAGTCTCCCGAGATTTTTGAGTTTAATATTACACTCCTTTGCTTACATCTAGTTTAGAGGACCTTAATTTTCCCTCAGATCACCGCCCTAGCTGAGGGTCGCGAGTGGACCCCAGCCGACTACCAGCCCGAGCGGCCTCCGCCCAAACCGCAGGCCTACTCCGCCTCCAAGGACAACTACTCCAGCCAGGCCCAGGACTTCCACAACAGCGGATCTGACAACAACATCAGCTACCAGTAAGTTCTAGTCTAGCGAGAGAGTAAAGAAAACGCGCTTAAGATATGTTTCAGACGTGATACGAACGAGCGGAATGTATGGGACGAAGCTTCATCAAGTGTTGAAAAAAGGAGTGCAGTTATAACCGGAATTCTGGAGGCATTTTTGAGCTGTCATAGGGACTTCTCATTTATCGACTACCGATATTCATAATAGGGATGATGAGTTGATGACTGTAATTAAAATAAATTATATAACATTATGCACGACGTAATACATGAAGAAATTATTACTAAGATGTAGGTTGCAGTAATTTTTGTACGGAACTTCTTTTTAATAAATTGAAAAGAACTTAAAAGAGTAGGTCTTTTCATCATTTGGCTGTATACAAAGGAGACGTCACTTTTGTGTATTTCATATAAAACTCCATAGTTTCGATCGTTTTGACAGTGGGAAAAAAGATGTTGATTTGACTTGACAGTTATCCTGCCTATTTTATCGATAAATTATAGAACAAGTTTAAAAGTAGCGTTCTTTTTCCACCTACAAATCGGTATTTGATTGTTAACAAAGTCGTTTAAAACCAAACAATTTGGCAAAAATAACTATTTATTCTATAGAGAAAATTAAGAACGAAACACTTATTAGCACTGAAACAAACTTTTAAAATAAATGTAATAAATGTTAGAATATTAAACTGAACTGATTCAATTTAAAATTGTTACATATTAACTTTTCATTTTTTTCATTGCAAATATCTATTCAAAAAGTTTAGCCACTCAAAAGTTGTCTAAAACAGATCGTTCTTTAGCGGTCAGACTGCCTGTTGTTTACTTCTACTCGTAATTATATTTTACATAATTGTATTCTATATTTCCCGATAGAGTTATGAATATCGGTAGTCGATAAATGAGAAGTCCCTATGAAAGCTCATAAGTGCCATCAGAATACTGACATGCTTCATGTAGCTGTGAGTGAAAAAAAGCATATATGAGTTAGATTATTAATATAATATGCTATGAAAAGTTAGCAGACAACACGAGGGTACACATTGAAAGTTTCGGGAATGACACTCAATAGACTAGGTACCCAAACCTTCCATATAAAACTCCGATTACCGAGAATTTGCGTACAAAAAGCTTGTGAAAACGAGCTGTGAGCTTTGAGGGTGGATTGAATTGTATTTTGTTCATTATGAAACAGAAAAGAGTTCAAAAGGTGATAGTTAAAACAAAAAAGATCCCCGAAACTTCCAGAGTGCCAGTCATAACAGTAGTTTTAGTAAAATGTTGCAGCTCTAAACAAAATGCTATTAAATATTACTGAACTAAAGTAAAATGAGATGTTTTATGAAATCTGAACCTCGAACCACGTGATTTGATAGTGCGACAGCTTCAACGCAGGCACCAGTTGTAATGCTTGACATTGTATGACGACTGCCACATCGCTTGCGATACGCGCGGTGTGTCCGCGTGTAGCGTGTAGCTTTTGGATAAAGCTTGAAGCAGACGTAAGTATAATAAATGCCATTTCGCTGCTCCGATCTTACAGTGCTCTTACATTTTTAGGGTGGTTAAATCTCAGTTCAATTTGCTGGTAGGACCTCGTGCAGGGTCCGCCCGGATAGCTACCACCGTCTTACCCGTTAACCTGCCGCTAAATAGCAGTGTTTGCACTGTTGTGTTTCGGTTTGGGGGTAAGATAGCCGGTGTAATTACTGGCATAGATAAAGGCAATCCATCTAAGTCCTCAAGGTAGGCAGCGCATAGGTGATTTTTGATCGCTATGTCCATGGGCCTCAGTTCCTGCTTTCCATCAGGTGGGCTGAGAGCTCGGTTCTACTTTCTCACAATAAAAAAAGTTTATTGTCAACGAGACAATGTTCTAATTTCAAGCTGATAAGAGTACATGATAGCCTTGTAATATCGGAACAGCGATTTGCAGATCCAGCGTCAAGCATTTATTTTTGGGTTCGCTAATAGTGTAGAAAGGGTATATAATATTTGCTTTATGATCTAACCGTAGCTAGCGCAGGGGGCCTAAGATGGTTGTAATTTTTTTATCGGTACAAGTATCTGTTTGTCTTTTTCACATTTCGTTACATAAACAGTCTTAATCGCCACTATATGAAAGTGCAACCATCGTATGCCTACAATTAACTAATATTTAGCTAGAATTTACTAACAGGTATTGTCTTTATTATATAGCAGTGGCGCGGCGTAGAATTATCCCTTCTAGATACTACAGCAAAATCAATCTAAGCATCGACAGGAACATACCAAAGAACGCAGGTCTTCCTTTATTTGGAGAACAAGGTCAAAATTATTTTTGTTGT
This sequence comes from Thaumatotibia leucotreta, assembly GCA_025490895.1. Taxonomy (NCBI): domain Eukaryota; kingdom Metazoa; phylum Arthropoda; class Insecta; order Lepidoptera; family Tortricidae; genus Thaumatotibia; species Thaumatotibia leucotreta. The sequence goes on along the minus strand of JALPQI010005156.1, from coordinate 10,101 downwards.
CTTGTTTCATACCACTCTGTCACGTGTTGCTGTTTCGACACTTTCGACTCAGTTTATTAAAAAAATCCGGTGCTCTTGTATTTCATTTTCACGCTAGATTTTAATCCATACATCAGAAATTGAAAACAAAACATCATCTCATACAAAAATCACCACTGCGTCACGTTTTTTAGGGACACAAAATAAGATAACAAAAATAATTTTGTTCCACCATAAACTATCGTCACTTTTTCATAAATTGAATGTTTTTTTAATTATTTGGCATTACTTCATTTTTTTTTCATTTGTTGTTGAGAAAGAGGTTTAATTCGGCCATTTCGATAGTTTTAAATACTTAATAATTAATTACCAGTGGTTTTGTATGGAAATAGGACAATCACCACTGTATTACCATATTTGTACACTTATCAAGATTAAAATATGAATTTTGGTTATCTGTATCTCTTAATACAAATGGAACCGTTTTTTAACTTCAGATTGTATAGGAATTTCCCTGAACTTTTAATACAATCTACTTAGAACTTCGACAGATGACTCCACACATAGATATATAAATGGCAAATCATGATCTCATGATTAATAAACTCGTATTACCATACATTTTAAGTTTTTTTAAATATGTTCTACATTTTTGTCTTTAGAAAAGTCTAAACGAATCTAATCTCAACTTTAATGTTTTTCGTATTCAATGATAAATTCAGGGAAATACCAATGCAACCTGATTTAAAAAAGATACCACCTATATTTTAAACATTCTGTTAAAAATATTTTAAATTATCATGTTCGCATTAATTTTCTATGAAAAATTCCACTCAACCCAACCCTATTGACCGAGAGTGTGTATAAAGGCACATAATTATTAAAACACAAGATTGATTTCACTTTTGCTGTCTAAAAGTACATAACCTTTCAACGCCGCTCCGCTGATATGTAGCTGCCCCAATATTTTTTCTTCATATTACATTTTTTTCGGCGGGATGATAAAAAGTATTTCGGGATCAAATAGCCAACGTATTTTCACGTTCAGGTTTGTTTTAAAATTCCATGAAATATACCACGGTTGTAATTATTCTTGGGTATTTTTTACTTAGCAAAATGTTGCATATCGGTAAAATAGTATGTGTTTTTTTCATGAATTTCAATAGAATTTAAAATATTCAGGATTTACGTTCTACGAAGGAAAAAAACACTTTTAAATACAGAGGAAACTTTATTATTAGTGGGATAGGTACAGTCAAGGGCATAAATATGTATACACTTTTTTATCTTATGCCGTAAAAATAAGGTGCAAAAATGTATACATATTTTTGCCCTTGACTGTACTAAAAGTAACTAGTAATAATAAATGGGGAAGAATAAATTGAAATAAGTACATCTTTCGGGCCTCACAGGCTATTTGTTAACAATGACAGATGTCACGGATATGGTTTGATTTCGTTGAATAACTGTCCACCAGAATTTTAGTTCGTATTCCCTTTAACCGTTTATTCGAAGACGTCTAAAATACGATATTTAAATATAATTTTCCGAACCAATATCATTATGCGGGTTTACTGCAAAACAGTTGTACATGGTTTACGCGAAAAAAGCGTCATATTTAAAAAATGTAGGCACGTATTGTTGACTTTTGACTGCCAAAAGTTGTTACACATCTATATAGTCAAAATTTGGCCGTTAAATTCTGTAGTTTTTAAGGTCCTTAATTATGTACAAATTAGTTGCAATCAAACCTTAAATTCCCACGTTTTCTAATAGACCAGAATTTACGAGGATAATTAGACATGGCAGTTTCAGAGCAAAAAAGTGTATGTAGAGGCTAGAAAGCTTACTAATAGAGTGTAAATACTTCGGTAGATTTCATGGAATACCCTAAGATCCCAACACGTTTTACCATCCCAACTATACTAACGCTTGGCCCTAGAGAGTGGACCTCGGACTATAGCCCCGCCTATAGCCCGGACTGGCGGGCCCCCTCCCCGCCGGTGCCCCCGCGCGCGCCCCCCGCCCCGCGACGACTCCCGCACGCCGCGTCGGACGACGGCGTCACATACTAGTTAGTGCGAGGGCGAGACGCACATTGCTGGTTTACTTGTGTTATTCGTCTTTTTGCATGACGCAAACCGTAGTTCAGAAATCGAACAAGTTACATTTTTGACAATGAGGAAAGCGACACTCTTGTGAAGTTTGTCCATATACTGTCACATACTAGTTAGTGCGAGGGCGAGACGCACATTGCTGGTTTACTTGTGTTATTCGTCTTGATTTGCATGACGCAAACCGTAGTTTTACAGAAATCGAACAAGTTACATTTTTGACAATGAAGAAAGCGACACTCTTGTGAAGTTTGTCCATATATAGGTACTCGTACATGGCCAAGCCATCATTTGTTGTCTGATTCTAGTAAACAACTTTCTAACTAAAACTGCTTTCTTGCGTTAACTGCTGATTCATATTATATTAATTATCGCTATTATATGGGAAATAATAACTGGAAATTTAAATACGTACTCAGATATCTTGGTATAGGAAAATATTTATGAAGTAAATTAATGTTTTTTAGCCGTTGAGACCCGAAGGATAAGTACAAATGTTCAATGAATACACGCTTCGGTAAATTTCATGGAATGCCTTAAGATCCCAACACGTTTTACCATCCCAACTATACTAACGCTTGGCCCTAGAGAGTGGACCTCGGACTATAGCCCCGCCTATAGCCCGGACTGGCGGGCCCCCTCCCCGCCGGTGCCCCCGCGCGCGCCCCCCGCCCCGCGACGACTCCCGCACGCCGCGTCGGACGACGGCGTCACATACTAGTTAGTGCGAGGGCGAGACGCACATTGCTGGTTTACTTGTGTTATTCGTCTTTTGCATGACGCAAACCGTAGTTTTACAGAAATCGAACAAGTTACATTTTTGACAATGAGGAAAGCGACACTCTTGTGAAGTTTGTCCATATACTGTCATATACTAGTTAGTGCGAGGGCGAGACGCACATTGCTGGTTTACTTGTGTTATTCGTCTTTATTTGCATGACGCAAACCGTAGTTTTACGGAAATCGAACAAGTTACATTTTTGACAATGAGGAAAGCGGCACTCTTGTGAAGTTCGTTCATATATAGGTACTCGTACATGGTCAAGCCATCATATGTTGTCTGATTCTAGTAAACAAGTTTCTAACTAAAACTGCTTTCTTGCGTTAACTGCTGATTTATATTAATAATCGCTATTATATGGAAAATAATAACTGGAAATTTAATTACGGACTCAGATATCTTGATATAGGGAAATATTTATGTGATTCAACATAAATGTATACAACGACAAAATTATACACGCTGCGGTAGATTTCATGGAATGCCCTAAGATCGCAACACGTTTTACCATCCCAACTATACTAACGCTTGGCCCTAGAGAGTGGACCTCGGACTATAGCCCCGCCTATAGCCCGGACTGGCGGGCCCCCTCCCCGCCGGTGCCCCCGCGCGCGCCCCCCGCCCCGCGACGACTCCCGCACGCCGCGTCGGACGACGGCGTCACATACTAGTTAGTGCGAGGGCGAGACGCACATTGCTGGTTTACTTGTGTTATTCGTCTTTTTGCATGACGCAAACCGTAGTTTTACAGAAATCGAACAAGTTACATTTTTGACAATGAGGAAAGCGACACTCTTGTGAAGTTTGTCCATATATAGGTACTCGTACATGGCCAAGCCATCATTTGTTGTCTGATTATAGTAAACAAGTTTCTAACTAAAACGGCATTCTTGCGTTCACTGCTGATTCATATTAATACTCGCTATTCTATGGAAAATAATAACTGGAAATTTAAATACGGACTCAGATATCTTGATATAGGGAAACATTTATGTGATTGAACTAAAGGAAGTACATTTAGCCGTTGAGACCCTAAGGAAAGTACAAAATTATACACGCTGCGGTAGATTTCATGGAATGCCCTAAGATCCCAACACGTTTTACCATCCCAACTATACTAACGCTTGGCCCTAGAGAGTGGACCTCGGACTATAGCCCCGCCTATAGCCCGGACTGGCGGGCCCCCTCCCCGCCGGTGCCCCCGCGCGCGCCCCCCGCCCCGCGACGACTCCCGCACGCCGCGTCGGACGACGGCGTCACATACTAGTTAGTGCGAGGGCGAGACGCACATTGCTGGTTTACTTGTGTTATTCGTCTTTATTTGCATGACGCAAACCGTAGTTTTACAGAAATCGAACAAGTTACATTTTTGACAATGAGGAAAGCGACACTCTTGTGAAGTTTGTCCATATACTGTCATATACTAGTTAGTGCGAGGGCGAGACGCACATTGCTGGTTTACTTGTGTTATTCGTCTTTATTTGCATGACGCAAACCGTAGTTTTACAGAAATCGAACAAGTTACATTTTTGACAATGAAGAAAGCGACACTCTTGTGAAGTTCGTCCATATATAGACTCGTACATGGCCAAGCCATCATTTGTTGTCTGATTCTAGTAAACAACTTTCTAACTAAAACTGCTTTCTAGCGTTCACTGCTGATTCATATTAATAATCGCTATTGTATGGAAAATAATAACTGGAAATTTAAATGCGGACTCACAGATATCTTGGTATAGGAAAACAATTATGAAGTAAATGTTTTCCTATACCAAGTTCTCCCATACCAATGTTTTTTAGCCATTGAGACCCGAAGGATAAGTACAAATGTTCAACTAATACACGCTTCGGTCATGGAATGCCCTAAAGGTGCGGTTAAACTAAAAGAGCATTCGCTGTTCTAACCTCCCACTCTACGAAATACGATCGGTACACAAAACGTGATTGGTTGATTTCTTAGAACGGGCGCTAGAACAGCGAATGCTCTTTTAGTTTAACCGCACTTTTAGATCCCAACACGTTTTACCATCCCAACTATACTAACGCTTGGCCCTAGAGAGTGGACCTCGGACTATAGCCCCGCCTATAGCCCGGACTGGCGGGCCCCCTCCCCGCCGGTGCCCCCGCGCGCGCCCCCCGCCCCGCGACGACTCCCGCACGCCGCGTCGGACGACGGCGTCACATACTAGTTAGTGCGAGGGCGAGACGCACATTGCTGGTTTACTTGTGTTATTCGTCTTTTTGCATGACGCAAACCGTAGTTTTACAGAAATCGAACAAGTTACATTTTTGACAATGAGGAAAGCGACACTCTTGTGAAGTTCGTCCATATATAGGTACTCGTACATGGCCAAGCCATCATTTGTTGTCTGATTCTAGTAAACAACTTTCTAACTAAAACTGCTTTCTAGCGTTCACTGCTGATTCAAATTAATAATCGCTATTCTATGGAAAATAATAACTGGGAATTTAAATACGGTCTCAGATATCTTGGTTTCTTGGTATAGGAAAACATTTATGAAGTAAATGAATGTTTTTTAGCCGTTGAGACCCGAAGGATAAGCACAAATGTTCAATTTATACCCGCTTCGGTAGATTTCATGGAATGCCCTAAGATCCCAACACGTTTTACCATCCCAACTATACTAACGCTTGGCCCTAGAGAGTGGACCTCGGACTATAGCCCCGCCTATAGCCCGGACTGGCGGGCCCCCTCCCCGCCGGTGCCCCCGCGCGCGCCCCCCGCCCCGCGACGACTCCCGCACGCCGCGTCGGACGACGGCGTCACATACTAGTTAGTGCGAGGGCGAGACGCACATTGCTGGTTTACTTGTGTTATTCGTCTTTATTTGCATGACGCGAACCGTAGTTTTACAGAAATCGAACAAGTTACATTTTTGACAATGAAGAAAGCGACACTGTTGTGAAGTTCGTACATGGCCAAGCCATCATTTGTTGTCTGATTCTAGTAAACAACTTTCTAAAGGTGCGTTCAAACTAAAAGAGCATTTGCTGTTCTAACCTCCCACTCTACGAAATTCGATCGGTACACAACACGTGATTGGTTGATTTTGTAGAACGGGCGCTAGAACAGCGAATGCTCTTTTGGTTCAAACGCACCTTAACTAAAACTGCTTTCTACTCTTTCTAGCGTTCACTGCTGATTCATATTAATACTCGCTATTCTATGGAAAATAATAACTGGAAATTTAAATACGGACTCAGATATCTTAGTATAGGAAAACATTTGTGAAGTAAATGAATGTTTATTAGCCGTTGAGACCCGAAGGATAAGCACAAATGTTCAATTTATACCCGCTTCGGTAGATTTCATGGAATGCCCTAAGATCCCAACACGTTTTACCATCCCAACTATACTAACGCTTGGCCCTAGAGAGTGGACCTCGGGACTATAGCCCCGCCTATAGCCCGGACTGGCGGGCCCCCTCCCCGCCGGTGCCCCCGCGCGCGCCCCCCGCCCCGCGACGACTCCCGCACGCCGCGTCGGACGACGGCGTCACATACTAGTTAGTGCGAGGGCGAGACGCACATTGCTGGTTTACTTGTGTTATTCGTCTTTTTGGTGAGCGTCAGGATGACTGACCAAAATAGCGGATCAGTGTTAGAGTACCATCATAATTTACTACCTATTTGCTACTATTTACTACCTATGTTCACATATTTGCTACCTAAGTTTAAAAAAAGAAATCAATTTAATTAAGTGGGCAGTCATTCTGACGTCAGGATGACTGCCCATATTTAGTATTTCGTGGTTAGACCCTACATTTTGCAACTTTCTATGTACTATGATTTACTACCTATTTGCTACCTAAGCATATATTTTTTCCAGATTTTTTAGGCAAAAAATGACGATTTTATAAACATTTCAAATTCTGAACAAAAAAAAATTTGTTAGAGTACCATCATAATTTACTACCTATTTGCTACTATTTACTACCTATGTTCACATATTTGCTACCTAAGTTTCAAAAAAGAAATAAACTTAATTAAGTGGGCAGTCATTCTGACGTCAGGATGACTGCCCATATTTAGTATTTCGCGGTTAGACCCTATATTTTGCAACTTTCTATGTACTATGATTTACTACCTATTTGCTACCTAAGCATATATTTTTTCCAGATTTTTTAGGCAAAAAATGACGATTTTATAAGCATTTCAAATTCTGAACAAAAAAAAATTTGTTAGAGTACCATCATAATTTACTACCTATTTGCTACTATTTACTACCTATGTTCACATATTTGCTACCTAAGTTTTAAAAAAGAAATAAATTTAATTAAGTGGGCAGTCATTCTGACGTCAGGATGACTGCCCTATTTAGTATTTCGTGGTTAGACCCTATATTTTGCAACTTTCTATGTACTATGATTTACTACCTATTTGCTACCTAAGCATATATTTTTTCCAGATTTTTTAGGCAAAAAATGACGATTTTATAAGCATTTCAAATTCTGAACAAAAAAAAATTGTTAGAGTACCATCATAATTTACTACCTATTTACTACCTATGTTCACATATTTGCTACCTAAGTTTTAAAAAGAAATAAATTTAATTAAGTGGGCAGTCATTCTGACGTCAGGATGACTGCCCATATTTAGTATTTCGTGGTTAGACCCTATATTTTGCAACTTTCTATGTACTATGATTTACTACCTATTTGCTACCTAAGCATATATTTTTTCCAGATTTTTTAGGCAAAAAATGACGATTTTATAAGCATTTCAAATTCTGAACAAAAAAAAATTTGTTAGAGTACCATCATAATTTACTACCTATATGCTATGGTCAGTCATTCTGACGTCAGGATGACTGCCCATATTTAGTATTTCGTGGTTAGACCCTATATTTTGCAACTTTCTATGTACTATGATTTACTACCTATTTGCTACCTAAGCATATATTTTTTACAGATTTTTTAGGCAAAAAATGACGATTTTATAAGCATTTCAAATTCTGCACAAAAAAAAAATTTGTTACAGTACCATCATAATTTACTACCCTGACGTCACAATACTAACATATTCCTGACGTCAGAATGACTGCCCACTTAATTAAGTTTATTTCTTTTTTAAATCTAAGGTAGCACATATGTGAACATAGGTAGTAAAATAGTAGCAAATAGGTAGTAAATTATGATGGTACTCTAACAATTTTTTTTTGTTCAGAATTTGAAATGCTTATAAAATCGTCATTTTTTGCCTAAAAAATCTGGAAAAAATATATGCTTAGGTAGCAAATAGTTAGTAAATCATAGTGCATAGAAAGTTGCAAAATATAGGGTCTAACCACGAAATACTAAATATGGGCAGTCATCCTGACGTCAGAATGACTGCCCACTTAATTAAATTTATTTCTTTTTAAAACTTAGGTAGCAAATATGTGAACATAGGTAGTAAATAGGTAGTAAATTATGATGGTAAGTACTCTAACAATTTTTTTTTGTTCAGAATTTGAAATGCTTATAAAATCGTCATTTTTTGCCTAAAAAATCTGGAAAAAATATATGCTTAGGTAGCAAATAGGTAGTAAATCATAGTACATAGAAAGTTGCATAGCCAGGGGTACTGATTTTCAATCAAAATGGTCAATGGTTGTTCAATGAGTACACGGGTATGCGACCCCGGCTTCCCGAGCTGTTACTGCCTGTCCTAGTATTCCAAAGCAGTAACATCCTTCTTACCTTCCTTCCCTACCTCACACTTCTCCTCTTCTCAGTTCCTTCTCTTTGACCTGGCGAGATGGGCGTCAAAGCATTGGTTTGCTACCCTTCTAGGTTATGGTTTCGCCGAACAAGAACCCGGAATGAAGTCTCCGTTAGGCGCAAGTAGGGTCCAACCCGAACAAGCGGCAGACTTCTGCAGCTGATCCGGCGCCCTACGTATCGACTTGTCGTTCCTGGGGATTCAGTCGGAAAGGTCGAGAGGGTGGCACAGGTCTTGGGCAACCTTGTGTTTCCTTAATGCGTCCCAGGCGTAGCAGCGTCCGTGGAGAGGGCACTTCACCCGCGTCAGCTTAGCTGAGCGGAAAACAACACGGAAAGTGGCAGTTACCAGTGATAAGCTCGCACATATAGGCGTAAGTGCTTGCGCTAGGGGTCACTTTCGACAGTGGGAGGGTCCATCGCAGACCCACTGATCAGTTACCGCCCGCTTAAACTGGGCAGCCCCCGGTCATTAAGGTACTGATCCGTCTCGGTGCTGTTTGTTCCTGATAGGTGTAGGGAGCACTAACATTAGTTAGGCAACTAGTACCGTTATTTGCTGCACCTGCGTTTAAAGACCAGAATATTAAAACCAAAACTAAACGCTTTTCCATGCGCATAGCGACATGGAATGTCCGTACTATGAGGACAGGCCTCCCCATCACCTACGGAGGTTCAGGAGACTGCACACAAGACCTACGCAAAACTGCAGTAGTTGATAAAGAGCTGGATAGGTTAAACATAGCTATCGCAGCTCTTCAAGAAACAAGACTCCCTGATGAGGGATCCCTCCGTGAGACGAATTACACTTTCTTCTGGAAAGGATTGGCCACTGAATCTGTTCGGCACCATGGTGTCGGTTTTGCAGTACGCAACGATCTTCTGTCTGCCATTGAGATTCCAATAGGTTTCTCGGAACGCCTCATGACAATGCGACTGAATAGTGAAAGTGGCTACATCACGCTTATTAGCGCATACGCTCCTACACTATCGTCATCTCCAGAAGCGAAAGATTCGTTTTACAGTCAGCTTGCAGAGGTAATTAGCAAAGTTAAACCTGGTGATCGTTTGTTTGTTCTGGGCGACTTCAATGCCCGTGTCGGTCAAATGAACTCTGCGTGGCCTGACTGCCTTGGTAACTATGGCATCGGGAACTTAAACGAGAATGGCCAGCGTCTCCTTGAGCTCTGTTCCAATTACCAGCTTTGTGTTACTAACACCTATTTTAAAGGCAAACTCGCTCATAAAGTGTCATGGAGACATCCGCGCTCTGGTCATTGGCATCAGTTAGACCTAGTTCTCACCAGAAAGAAAGATCTACGCGAAACGCTTCACACGCGATCCTTTCATAGCGCTGAATGTGACACAGACCACTCCTTGGTAGCGGCGCGCATTGCTATCTCTCCGAAAAAGATTCACTCCTCCAAGCCAACTGGTAGAAAGAAGATTAATATTTCTAATATCAATTATGACGGATTGATTCAAAAATTCGAAGGCTTAGTAG
>JALPQI010005155.1:0-69625 GCA_025490895.1 Thaumatotibia leucotreta | reverse complement strand
GTAGGTTGATTTAACTGTATTTTTAAATAATAAATTGATAATAGTACGGAACCCTTTGCGCGCGAGTCCAACTCGCACTTGGCCGGTTTTTTACTACCTATCTGAAGAGGCCTATATCAGATATGACATCGAACCTCTGTATTGTAATCAAGAATGTTCAATAAGCACATCTTTTATAATAATTATATTGACATATTTTTAATCGATATCAAATCCCTATAACTTGCCCCCAGTTATCCCAGGTATGATTATGAGTGATAATCGTGAAAGTTTAAATCAGTAAACATATGAAAAGTGATTTTTGCATGATTGAACTTGAGTTTTTTTTTTGGAAGTGTTGATGTGGTCTGGCTCTAATACAGTACTATTTTGATATTTCTAGAATAAATCGATCTATGGTCATTAGTAATGAATGACGGTTTCTGTTACGGTTATACATTTTTAGTGGTTAATATCCGTAATCACCGGGCAATCCGGGCATACATTAATGTGCTTTTAGGACTCTGTAAGCCGTTTTCATTTTCCAGCATAATAATTTATTTTATAAATGAAAAGAACAAATGAACAAAAGTCATGAAAATAACGGTGGCTGGTTTTATTATTTTGATATTGCCTACATTTCTCTCATTCTCTTTTATTGCAGAATTTATGTACATTAACATAGGTGGAGAGTTTCCTACTCGTATTTAAAATTTCCTGAAAATGTATTTGTTGTAATTCTCCTAGCTATTAATCTTTATTTCTCTCTCTCCGGCGCAATTATTATTCTTAGCTGGTCATCTGATGGTGGGGTCTGCTTTTCTTGACTTCTCTTTCCACTTTGCTCTAAGTTTTTGACGTGTAGTCTTCTGGAACACTGCAGCAGAATTGACTTTTTTAACTGAATCTAACCCTGTCTTTCTGGGTTCCCCCCTTCTTATGGGTCCGAAATTTTGTAAGATGTGAACATGACGCCTTTTCTTTACTTATTCTATGTTGAGTAGCTACAGTGGAGTTCATCGATATACAAAGCTACATAATTTAGGAAGTTAAGTTCCTAATTCGAAGGATTAGCAACTTGCATCTACATCTCACGCACACCATTCAAATTCGTATCATATTAGAAACAAATCTCAAAGTTTAAAGCTCATATAAGCCTCCAAAAGAGTTTCTGCTCAATTTAATATTCTTCGCGCGATCCGCCCCGCCGCTTCCCTAACTCAATTTCGTAATAATGTTGCCATGATTTTCCTTCCTTGTACGAATCAAAAAGCGTAAAGAGAGATGGTCAGGTCAGTCATTGATATGTTTTATTTTATGAATCTATACAGCCTCTGCCGGAATCAGAATGAACCACAATATTTATAGCAGATATTATGTTATGGCAATCTTTGGGGGAGGCCTATGATCAGTTGGCTTTCGGCTGATATTATGATGATGATGATTATGTTATGACATCCTTTATTTTTTTATGTTTCCGTAATCAATAGATGGGCAGCTACTGGAGACTGAGAGGCCTACATCCAACAGTGGACTGAGAATGGCTGATAATATGATATTGTACCGTTGATTGAAGGCGGCGAGTAACTGTTCGTTGTAGAGACCCTTAGAGGAAGCCTTTCTGGCAGTGGATGGTGTGGAGGAATTGATGATGTTGAGGTTGATATTGATTTTACGTCGGTTTCGCTTTTTCCATATTTTTACCGCAAACCGAAATAGCGGACAAAGGACAGCTTTTGTTAAATTTTTATCTACATACAAATACGGTTTATAGTTTATATGTGCAATAGATAAGATAATAGATACTTCCGACACTTACCTACGATATACCTACGCACAGAAGGACAGACAGGTATAACGAGTCTCAAAGATGGATCATGAGTATAATGGTTCCGATTTTCCTTAGAAATCCGAAAAATAATTCCGATAAATTGAACATCAACTTTTAAAGTCAATCAATAACAGAACAGCTTTATATATTGACTAAATTACATTGGCATAATATTGGTAAAATACGCAAAAGCGGTACATTATTTGCGGCCACGACTGCGATTTCGATCCTTCCTACACGGTTCAATCTGAATACTAATTCGAACTTGTACTTTACATCACGAGAACAAGGTATACAATCTAAAGGGTCTTCAAACGCGCGTATATGGTAATCTCGGATTTGGATCACAATTTGCTTTGATGATACGGAAAATGTTGCGTTTGCTGGATTGAGGGGAGATGGTAAACGAATACATGTGTTAGGTAAATACGTTACAAGCGAGTACGTTAGATATAATTATTACACGGTTTAACTTATGCATTTTTGAACTTCAAAAGGCAGGTTTTCTATTCGTCGGTATCAATTTTTCTGATACCAAATAGGTACTCAGAGACCCAGAGTCTATCGGACTGATTTTAAAAATTATTTTACCTACAGTATGCTACATTTTCTAACCGTAGTGGATAGATAAGAATGGAGAAAGTCCCCGTAAGATTTTGACATCCTATACGACCCATCATCATCATCATCATTATCAGCCTATGATAGTCCACTGCTGCACATAGGCCTCTCCTATGAACTATGCGTATAGACGCATTAGGAGGTAAATACCCATAATCGCCACGCTGGACAAGCGTATTGGCGATCGCAGTAATTTGTCCACTATGATGACGCTGCTGCCCATCATCAATCTTTTATCAAATAATGGTCAGTGACACTTCAATCCCTTAGTCGACCCTTACGACACCCTCAGGAGGAGTTGGGGTGGTGACAAATGTATTCTTACTGCCGTCACCACACGACCGATAAAATTTTCGGCATATTGGTAAGACCCGAAACTTAATGTTAGATCAAGGACAAAACAAAGAAGAAATAACGACTAGTTACAAATATCAAATACATTTACTTATTGTTTATCCTGTCGTTTAGAACATGGCGTTTCGCAAACTCAAGGCCTACCCCGAACTTCGAAAATGTCCAGCATGTGTCTCTGTCAGTTTAATGAAGGCCTAATCAGAGTAACGGAGACGGATGTTTCAAATTCACGATTTTTGACATTCGCGATAGACCCTCCGAGTTGCGATTCTAATTAATATAATTACTAATTTAATTGAACGCGAAACATCAACATCAAATGATTTACAAGCAATAACATTGTCTCCGGCGTTATTTACCTTTGGAACAAAGCCGGGGACTTGGAATTTATCGTTTATCGGTTATCGACGCCGACATCGGTTAATTGATGGCAGCGATTATGTTGGTGTTTTATTGTGGCGCCTTGCGTTTGTTTCGAGCTTCATTTATTCGAGACTGTAATAGTATTTGTTGTTTTATTTATACCTATGTGTCCTTCTTAGATCTTACAGTACGATTTTAAACTTGATGTGCGAACATCTCTTTGCTACACCTCAAATAAATAAGTTCGTAATTTTGAAGTTTGGTCAGTGACACTTCAATCCCTTTGTCGACTCTTACGACACCCACGGGAAGAGTTGGGGTGATGACAAACGTATTCTTACTGCTGTTACCGTCACAAGTCAACCAGCGGGGTTTGAATCTCGCGGAAATTATATGTTTCAATCTGTCAATTCAGTTTCCTGCGGCCCTACCGCGAAAAACGGAATTTGTTAATTTCGAGGATTTGTCTCTCTCACTCTAATGATACCTTCGTTTGACTGACAGAGAAAAATACTCGAAATTTACGAATTTTGATTTTCGCGGTAGTAGGCCAGTACCTTTAATCTTGTTATTTGCACCGCTGAGGTGTGCTTTAAAGAGTTGTGTAAAGTTTAAACATGGCTTTAAGTAGATTCTCCGTATCTATTTACTTTAGCTAACAGCTATATATTCCCCGTTTGAGTGAAATGCCTTATCCAATGTAATACTGGCTTATGAGTTAGGAAAATAGCTGTTATTCCTGTTTCTTTACGAGCATTCGCTTCAATTACCGCGTGGAAATAGGATTATACACCAACCTCTATGCAATAACTTTAAATCATTATTCATTAAGCATATTATTAACACAAAAAATACATACAAAACAAAAAAATCATGTAATAACATAGTTCCAAAATATTTGCCGTGCCCAACAGGGCTATAATGTCTCTGTGTGTGTATTTAACACCTTGTAAACCACATTATAAGTGCAATAAATATTGAGTATAGTAGTATAGTAATACGTTTGTCAGCACCCCAACTCTTCTCGTAGGTGTTATAAGAGTTTTATAAAGGATGAAGTGTCTCTAACCATTCATTTATTGTCGATTGATGATGGGCAGCAGCGTCATCATACTGGACACACTACTTACTGCGATCTCCGACTCGCTTGCCCAGCGTGGGTATATAGGCATTATACCTACCTCCTAATGTGTCCATACGCACAACAAATAGGGGAGGCCTATGTCCAGCAGTGGACTGTAATAGGCTGGTGGATTGCTGATGTGATTTGCTTGAGCCGTTGAGGTATTTTTAGCAGAATATTTTTTCCTATCCGTCAGAAGACATTTTGTGTACCTACCTATAGTTAGTGTACTTATATTGCGTTTGTTTTTAGGGTTCCATAGTCATCCAGGACCTTTATAGTTTCGTCATGTCTGTCTGTCCATCCGTTTGTTCGCGGATAATCTGAGTGATCGCACTAGAAAGCTGAAATTTGGTACCAAAATGTAAATCTAATAGGGGAGATACGCCATGAAACGGACATTTCACTTTGAAGTAAGATACATACTGTAGTTAAAAACTTAGGAACTCGTTAACTATCATTAAGGATTTCGGATATACTGTAGTATAATTATTATTACACTATATTAAATAAAAAGCCATACTTTTTATGAAATATTTAAATTTCTTTAATCTCACTTGTATCCGTTTCATAACACCTGTAGCACTGAATCGGACAGTGGGTGTCTTGAAACGGACTAGGAACCAATACTTGACTTTGAGACACATAAGGCACAATAATACTTATTTTAATAAGGCCATTACTTAGTAGATCCCAAACTACGATCACAGAATTAGGTACCAATTACAAAAAAAATCAACATAAAATATTCAATTTCTTAGTCTTGGTTTAATTTTTCAACCATTATAGTAATTGATAATAATAAAAATGGATAGGGGTTGATGGAATCATTACTCGATAATCTTAATATTCCCGGAAATTAATCGTTCGGAAAGCAATAAAGAAATGCCGCCTACCTTTTGAACCGTAAGTTTAAATCTCAAAAGTAGAACTTTATAAAAACTTTCTAGGAAAATGATTTTATACTTGATAGGTTGAACAGTTTTTGTATAACTACGGAACCCTAAACTAAGCATGGCCCGACATGCCCGTGTGGTATGAAGTAATTTAGTGGTGGCAACTGTATTTTGTGTAATGTATTTTGTATAGCTATCTAAGCTTAATTAATGGCATTAACCATCGTAATGTAATCAAATGAACATTAACATTTAGAAGTTATCTCATATTTACTTTGTTTGGGGGTAAAAGTTATCTACCTAAATGTAATTATTTGATATGTTATTCATGCTTATAATTTATGCAAATTTATTCCATTTCTGAATTAATAGCCTCATTAGCCTATTGAATATTGTAGATACAGATATATTATACAAATTGCAATACAGCGAGGAAATGCCGCCAGCATCCTCGGTACAATGTCACAAGGGCCAATCTTAGATATAGGTTAGGTTAGTTAGATTTAATTTATGTAGGTATAATATATTGCACAATTTTGAAAATAAAGACCAATAATTGTCAACTTTATAATGTCACTATATGCGATATTTATTTTATTTTTAAGACAACTATCTCTATTTCTGGATATTTCTATTCTGGAAGTTTCGGGCACTTCACCAAACCATATTTAGACATTTGTTTTGCTTTTATATTTTGTATAATAAATTACTGGTAAGTATAATAATGTAGGTACGAACATTTGTTATTGTTGTTATGGCAGTTAAACAAATATTTTTTTATTTCAAAAAACACAATAATAAAGTAGGTACTAAGACAATAAAAATAAATTATAAATAAAAAATTTGCCCCAGGTCTTGCTGGGGAGGTAGAGTGCCCAGAAGGCTGGCCGCATTGCCATATAGTTAATAAGGAATTGGTGGGATGCATGTCGTGATCAGTGGCGAAAGATGTTGGAGGTTTTTGCCCAACAATGGGACACGAAACAGGCAAACTAAATAATTACGATACTGATAAATTCCTGAGGCAAATGCTCGGTATCAAATATGAATGGTGAAGGAATTAAAGCGAGCTTGAGTGGGGCCGAACTGCGCGGAAATAATTAACGAGAGAGAAGAGAAAGGGCAAGGACAAGAATTTATACATCCATGCCCTTTCAACACTGGAGAATATACAGTGTGTTAACGTCATGCAGGCTTTTATTGATACCGAGTTGGCCGTGAAACCTTGAGAATAATTTGATTAAAAATTCTAACTTTAAACGTAATTAACTTTTTAAGAAAAGATCAAAGAGAAGTAATGTACTTCAAAATGAATTAATTAGTGCTTGACAATGACGGTTGGGTGTTTCTCTGCGATTTTTTTACGCGTTTATTTTGTTCATTACCATCACCACTTTATTTACCGTTTTATAAAAGCAAACGAGACTATTATGCCAGAATAGCAGACAAACATGCGTCTGCTACATAATAATCGAAAATGACTCCACTATTTATACGCAGTTCGTCAATAATTTGGGAATGGTAATGACTTGATTGGTGCGACAGAATAATCGCATAGAACGATCCAGTTCGCAGCCACTCGCAGCTTTTGACAACTAAGCAGGACACGCGTTACATTGATCGTTCGCAGGAAATAAACTTAACTGTACGGTCAATTTAAATACTTGTCAAATGTTAATACTTGAAAACGATTGGAAGTAATGCGTATTATTAACCATTCTCCTAAAAGCCCGGGACATGGTAGCACACTGCATAGCAATTTCGTTAATGTGTCTCTGGATGTGCATTAGATTATTATTACATTTACATACGACCTCCTCCGTAGCCGAATTCGAAGGGACTATGTGACCCTGCCAAGGAATCTTAAACTGAAGGTCGCGGGGACGAAACACGGCAAAAGTGTGTTTATTACAAATATTTGCTTCCTAGAGTTATTGTTCTTTTATAAGCCACGGACAAACCCTTTTTCTGATTATGTGTTTTTCTAAGCACTTAATATACATATAAGTGGTTTGTACTTTGACTACATGTTATGTGTAGTAATATTCCATGATGTATGTCTCAGTGAGAGCTGTTAAGGGAATAAATTAATGTCTATACTGTGTACTAGAAACTTTACATACTGCTCACTTGTTACTGTTTGCTTTCCAAAGAAATAAAATAAAATATTCACAATGGATCAATCTGTTACAGCGGGGCTAGCATATTATTATATCGTCTTTGACTCGCAGCCACAAATCTCTTTTTAATCGATATTATCGAATAGAGACGGGTAGCTGCGAGTAGCTGTCAAACACAAGATGTGCTTTGGAGGCAGGTACATGATGTTTTTTTATTTAAATCTAATAGATATGGATTAATTGATAGTTAAGTATTATATTTTTTTATAAGTATTTGTATTAACTCATAATTTGGAGATTTTTTCCGCAATTTCTTGGTTGGCTCCGTAGTGACTGTCCCCTGCGCCCTGTTTGCGCCTTTCACATGACATGACCCAAAAATCATGCTGTATGCTACACATCGTTGATCGACGCTTACCCGCAACTCAAATTGAAATTGAGCCTACTGCGCTTCGATTTCAGTGAAATTAGAGATTTGAACAATTTTATATATCTCATTAGTATTCTTGAGTAATATTTAAACCTGTCTATTCAATTAACATTGTACAAAAAAAATTGACCAAATAAAAAAATCTTATACAACAATTCCAATCGGCTCTTCCAATTCGGCTACGGAGTAGGTCATATACATGCTATAGTAATCTAATGTACGTCCAGTGAAACATTAACCTAATTGTTATACAGTGTGTTACCATGACCCGGGCTTTTACGAAAATGGGTAATAATACTACGTATTTTTATGTTTTGCATGCACTTGTCTTAATCTGCAATTCTGCATTTAAAATCGTCGGTTGGGGATATGCATCGGCCAAGAAGCGAAGGCAAGCTTCGGGCCAAGACAAACAACCCACTGTTTTCGTGGATATTTGCCAAAGCTTGGCAAACATCAAAAAGTGGTATTCAGATTTACTAGGTAGGTATATTTAAGTAAATTACCGAGAGCATGGATCTGTATCATAATCACATCATCAGCTTATTACAGTGATGCACATAGGCTTCTATTAGTTATTACGTTTCAGGTATTCCAATATTATTTGCTTTTTAATTTTGAGGTAATTTGAATATTCGACTAGTTGTCTAATAAGTATAATAACATATTGAAAATGTGGGTAAAATTACTTTGTTTATCATATTCACGTCAAATATTTCAATGTAACGTGATATCCTGCTGCAGTAATTAACAAAGATAACTAGATATTACCATGCATGTAACGTAACTATATCCTAACTGTCCAGTATCTGGTTACTTAATTTTGGGTAACCTTGTTTTACAAAGGTGTACCCAGTATTTGCCGAAACTTCGTAAAAAGCCCCCAAATCAGGTTTCTTGAAAATAATAAAACGTAGTACCTAATTGTTGCTGTAAAGTGCTTAATATTTTTGACGTACGTAGTATATTATTACGTACGTCTTATTATTCAGATACTAAAGCGAATTGCAAGCCCTAAATTGGACACTTAAGAAGGTAATGCCCAAAATCGTCATGCTGGGCAAGCGGGTTGTCAATACCAGTAATGTATCCACTATGATGACGCTGCTGCCAGTTATCAATTTTTAATAAATTCATGGATGACACTTCAATCCCTTAGTCCACTCTTACGATACCCGTCGGAAGAGTGAGGGGTTGTGACAAATGTATTCATACAGCCGTCACGACGCCATATCCCATATTTGACCGTCCTGATAAAATGTTTTTTATCGTTGTTAGAGAGAGAGACAGATGCCAGAAATAGCCCTGCCGCTTGCCCTAGATGAAGGTCTCGATAAAAGGGATCAAGATCACGAGCGCCATTGTTTCCTTTTCATTACGCATTGTTGACCCGCCGGATCCCATTATTTGTATTGCCCTAACCGTATTGAATATGTGGTACTTCGCGCGGAAACTATTATAACCGACCTAGACAAATACTGCTTTATTGTACATAATTTTTCTTGCGTTTCTCGGAATTTTATGTTTCGAGGAGCCTGGCCACCGCAAACCAAAGTTCGAATTTCGGGGATTTGTCGATGCCACTCCGACGTAGGTTGCATTACAGTGACAGAGAGAAATCCCCGAAATTTGCGGATTTGTAAGTTTGGAGTAGAGTCGCCGGGGTCTGCTTGCCAACCAAATCCCAAGATTCGGTTTGGCATACGTTTTTTCGCAACCGCCATTTTACCTTCCGACTAGTCAAAGGGAAAATGGCGGGATTGTTCCAGAAATTTTAGCGAGAAGAGTTTATTTATTTCGTTAGATCATTTATAATCGTCGTTAAATACAAAAGTTATGGAAATTTTGGTTACAAAGTGAACCACCGCTAAGCCGTAACTTAATTCTATTGGTTGCTTTGTACAGTTTGTACAAGTATCTCTTCTTGTGAAAATGCCCGTCCAATTTCTTCACGATTTCCTTCACTAACAAGTTATTGGTAAATACATCCACAAATAAATGCCCTCGAGAGTCTAACTTCCACCTTCGCGGCTATAGGTACCAACTAGGCTATTGAAGCTTTTTTACGTAGGCCGTAGGGAAATGCGTTAAGGTGCGTTCAGACCAAGCAAACATTCGCTATTCTAACCTCCCACTCTACGAAATTCGATCGTTACACAAAACGTGATTGGTTGATTTTGTAGAACGGGGGATAGAACAGCGAATGCTCTTATGGTTTGAACGCACCGTTACGCAAACCACTCGGACTCAAGGACAGACCCGGGTGGCTATGTGGAGCTCCCAGAGCTAATGAAGCCCAGGATGCTTAGACAAGTTGCCAATCGCTAGCACTTCATCGTCAATCGTAAGCGAAAGGCAGCTAACTGTCTTTGTCGCACTAATATGAAAGAGTGACAGAGAGGGAAGACTACGGTACGCTACTAAGCGCTAGCGATTGGCAACTTGGCTAAGCATCCTGCAGGCCTAGCCAAGATGTCATTCTGCAATGGTATACAGATTCGAACGAAAAGTCACGTGACCATTTTCATACATTACTATGGTAACGTGACTTTTCGCTTGCCGTGTGACGGCAGAAAGAATACATGTCATTTGTCAGCCTCTTCCCGTGGGTGTCATAAGAGTCAGCTAAGGGATTGAAGTGTCACTGACCATTTATTTATCGAAGCTTGATTGCAGCAGCAGCATCATGATCATGAATCATAGTGGACACACTACTGCGATCGACTACCCGCTTGCTTGTGATTATGGGCATCTATCTCCTAATGCGTCCATCCGCATAGGCTAAGGAGAACTCGTTGTCCTGCACCGACTGATATAGGCTGATGATGTAACTTATAGTTTATCGTGGCTAGGCCCGCTGGTCTACTAACTGAACCCCACGTTCTGCCGCCAAGACGCTTTAAGACGAGGACAGAGTTTACTGAGACCTACGAATAAAGCAATCGTTAAGCAACGAAATTGATGTAGCCCATATTAACTGAGATTAAACCTGGTACAAATAATATTTCAGGGATTTAATATCTATCATTATCGTTTGCTTAATGGATGCTTTTGTTCAGTTTACTGAAGTAGTTAAGATAACGCTTAGTTCGAAGCAAAAGGGACCTAAAATTTTGATTTAATTTATTACATTCAAATCAAATCGATGATGGAGGCGTTGTATTTGAAACTAAATTGGGATTTAATCTTGTACAGTCGACGTCAAAGACATCGTTACGGTTTAGGCGCCAAAAATATATTTACACGACCTTAATGTCAAGGCAATAAAGTCGTGTAAATATATCTTTGGCACCTAAACCGTAACGATATCTTTGACGTCGACTGTACACTTACATTAATAAGAGAGAATCGGGAAAACTTAGGAGAAAATCGGAATTCCTACTGCAAACTTCGAAAAACGTAAAATTGTATTTCTTTTGTATCTGTCACTTTAACGAAGGCATCGTTAAAGTAAGAGAGACAGATGCTCAAATTCGAATCGAAGTCCGAAATTAGAACAATAATAGTAGTTCATGTAAGTATATACCATTCGTCAGTCGAATCCAAAAAAAGTACAAGTGAACAACCTAAAAAACTTGCATTACGAGTATCTCATATTCACACACTTTTAGAACACAATCTTGGTTTTATAACCACCTTAAAACCTTTTATTAAACCTTGAGTACCGGTAAGGTAAATGGCAAAAGACCAAGAGGTCGTAGTCCAATCAGATGGAGTGACCAGATTCGGACAACCCTAGATACAAATTTACACGCTGCCCTCCACTCAGCCAAGGAAAGAAACAAGTGGCGAACAACTGTACGTAAGAAGATTATGCCCCATTTAGGAAATCACGACCCTCAGAATTGAGGAATACGACGCGAGGAGGAGAAGTTCATGTAAGTATACCATTCGTTAGTCGAATACAAAAAAAGTACAAACGAACAACCTAAAAAACTTGCACTATCTCATATTCAAACACTTTTAGAACACAATCTTGGTTTTATCACCAACTTAAAACCTTAAATCTTGAGTTCAGATACATTTTTAATAAAAATTATTGGTATTTACATATTAGTATTACCTTAAAATACATCGGATGCGTAGTCAAGTTGCCAATCGCTAGCGCTTAGTCGTCAATCGCAGCTAACTGTCTTTGTCGCTCTAATATGAAAAAGTGACAGAGAGGGAAAACTACGATACGCTACTAAGCGCTAGCGCTTGGCAACTTGGCTAAGCATACTGTTAACGTGTTTCACGATATGTGTCAAAGACGTCAAATGCTATGGAAAGTCAGCCATATTTGTTTCCATTTGTTTTAGATTCTACTGACGATTGAAATAGAAGCTTCAATGATATAAGGGCATTTTCACTTTTAGTGACACCCAATTAGCGTGAAATTAAAAAAAACCTTAATTGCAGTCAGCTTTGTAAAGACAGTTAAGTACAATATCTTTAGGAATTGAAACCTGATCGGCTTTTTTATTTCTAATATGGTTTATAGTTTGTAAAATGAACACCAAAACCGAGTTATTATCAAAATATAGTGCTTAATTGTCGTTACAAAGCTGACTGCAATTAAGGTTTTATAACTTAACGCTAATTGGGTGACCCAAAAAGTGAAAATGCCCATAAAATGTAAAACAAATAACACGAAAAGAATGTCGACTATCGGTTCCTTTCATCATTCACTTAAGTCAAGACACTTCGTAGAATTCTCGCCATTCATATTACCCGACAATTTTTTCCTGAAAGGGGAAAATTTCCATTTTCAATTCCTATTTAAAGCAGCCCTCGTTTTACGACTTTAACGACCTTCAACCTTCCGGCCCTCGACACCTAAGTACTGTAACTTTGGCCCTTTCGAGAAACGCTCCGAAGCCCTATTCAAACTCCTTTTTGTGTGGCTTGAGGCAAATGAGTAGGCAAATCATCTAATGCCTAGCAATTACCGAGTTTATTAATATGCCGAAAATTTCATCGGCCGGGTCGTGATGGCAGTAAGAATATATTTGTCACCACCCCAACTCCTCCTGCGGGTGTCGTAAGAGTCAACTAAGGAATTGAAGTGTGACCATTATTTGATAAAAGATTGATGATGGGCAGCAGCGTCATCACAGTGGACACATTACTGCGATCGCCAATTCGGTTGCCCAGCGTGGCGATTATGGGCACTTACCTCCTAATGCGTCTATACGCATAGTTAATAGGAGAGGCCTACGTCCAGCAGTGGACTATCATAGGCTGATGATGTTATGATGTTATGTTTATGGCATATTATCACTTCCCAAATATTATCCCCATAGTTTCATATGGCAGAATCATCTAATGGCAAACCAACGTTAGGCAGAGGTTTCTTTCGCATAATACAATGGTCCAACCTAACGTAGTTGCCAAATTAAAGTTGGTAAATAATAATTTACCAACTTTAATATAAAAGTTATATATAAAATAATAAAAGTTGGCTGTAAATTCGAAAAACACGTAATTTGAAATAAAAGGATGCAAGTGACATTTTGGACTTAATTGAATTTAATGCAGTAAAGTAAGTACTTAAGGTGAAGTGAGATTTCCGGAATGCAAAACGTCGATTTGATTTGAAATGGAGTCATGTCAAATCGAATATATATTTTAAACGTGGAATAAGCTTACTGGATGTAAACTTCGCTTTTTGCTGCCTCCGTGAAACTTCTACAATTTGTTTTTGTCATTAATATTTGCGAGCTGTGTTTTCACAAAGTGGCAACTAAATTAAGTTGTGAAATATGCGAGGCTAGTTATGTAGAGGACATGAAATTCAAATTAAGGTGCGTCCGCACCAATGTTCAAAAAACGGTGACGCTATGGAATCGCAGTGACGCATCGTATCCGTAACGTTTTTGCCGCATGCCCCCTGCTGTTCGAAAACAGTGACGGTACAGAAATCGTCACCGTATTTTGAGCATTTTTATGGCCCTAACTTTCCGCCGGATAATTGCTCATCATACATAACACATCGAGCGCGGGGAACTCCCGAGGGGAGTTCTCTGTGGGAGGTCCATTTTCACTACATAACGGAAAAATCACGGGATCGGCTACGAGCGTAGCGCGTAGCACTCGTCCGCAATGAGTGTGTTAACTTGTATCTGGAGAAAAAAACTGGTAAAAAAATTAGAGAGAAACTTACATTAACATGAGTAACATGTACTCCAAGACCATTACTGATCATAATAAGAAGTATTTTTTACTTTTACCGCTGGCACGTATGTAAATACACAGGTACAAGGTACAATCCAATCTATAGAATCCTATACTCGTTATAAATTTACGTGTACATAAGTAAATGAAACTGAAACTATCCTGTACTGAAAATATATTCAAAAATTATCTCAAGAGACCGAAAATGCTCCACAGCTGGAAACTGTCATTAAATACATTTTTACGGCTGTTCTCAGAT
This sequence comes from Thaumatotibia leucotreta, assembly GCA_025490895.1. Classification (NCBI taxonomy): domain Eukaryota; kingdom Metazoa; phylum Arthropoda; class Insecta; order Lepidoptera; family Tortricidae; genus Thaumatotibia; species Thaumatotibia leucotreta. The sequence continues at coordinate 55,493 of JALPQI010005155.1, read as the reverse complement.
TGCAGCCGAAGAAAGCCAATTAAAAAGTTGTTTCAGCTGGCAATCCCTTTTTTTTTGTTTCGCTTCTACAACTGTGAAATTATTTATGTTTATTTTTAGTTTTTTTTTTAAGCTCGAGCTAAGCGATCATTCATTATATTTAGTTTATGATCCGAAACAAATTAAATATGTATACCTATACCTATTTACGTTTTCTAAATTTTCTCACGTTTAACGACAGATGTATGCTACCGTTTTTAAATGTTCATGACATTTGTCCACTTGTCTTTATGAGCTTGGCATAAACGTGGTAATTATACTATTTTCCACGTGAGCTTTATGTCCGAAGGTGTTCATATTTCGGGAAGCTTGCATCTTCATGGAGTATAAATACGTAGGTACTGTGAGTTTTAGCTGTAGCAATATCCCTCTACCCACCAGAAGGCATATTCAGAGCCTTCGAATGCGAAGACGGAGCAGGAATCCTATACTAAACATCTTCGAGTCCGTCCATATACAACGTGTTTCACCATTCACTGAAAACCACAGACACCCCAACAAAATTTTATTATGTAATTGTAGTACTTATAGATAATCTGTTCTCACATCAATGTATTTTATGAAATAAATTGTTTGAGTATAATATCCCTCTACCCTCTTTATAAGTCCTTTCTTGCCCAGAATAATTTGCATACCATGACAGCTTAAAATTATATGAATTTATTTTCGTTAGAAGAGTCTAGTCGTTAATAACGTTATTTAAACAAAAGTACCAAAAAAGTATTTTTCTGCAAACGAAAAAATCGCCTGTGGCTCTAACCAACTGAGCTATTCGCTCACTTTTTTTAAAGTAGTAGTCAACTAATATGTTCTTCGGTTATCGCGAGGATTACACTTGAAATAAAACTATGAAAACGGATAAACTCGCGTATACTAATTAAATCTAACTTCATCCCGACGTTTCGAACACTTTTTCAGGGTTCGTGGTAGTCAACTCATTTTTAATTTGATTTATTGGATACCCAATATCCGTCATGTCATCCATTATTTCTATCCTGTCCATTTATTATTCGCCGTGTCAGTAACAATACATTTGTCACCACCCCAACTCTTCCCGTGGGTGTCGTAAGAGTCGCCTAAGGGATTGAAGTTTCACTAACCATTCATTTATTAAGGATCGATGATGGGCAGCAGCATCATCCATCATGAGAGCAATCGAGGAGTGGAACTCCGTTAAAGGAAACGCTCACTCGAAAGCTCTTATCCAGGGGTTCAACAACAAAAGCACTAAAGAGCTACTTGGGTCAAAAGACAAAAAGTTTGTGCAGTAATCAGAACTCTAACTGGACTCTGCAAGTTGAACAAACATATGTTTCTAATGGGTAAGAATCAAGAACCGACATGCTGAAACTGCTATGCAATGCACATCCTCTGCTCCTGCGGACCAAATGTACAAAAGAAGTATTCACCTAGGTAGGCAGGTACTTCAACCTCACGAGGTACAGAATATTACAGCCCAAAGAATCTGGAACTTCCTGGACTCAACGGGTATTACTCATAGTAATGAACTGTAGAACAGGGCTGCCATAATAGATCGCAACCGGTCGATGCGCCAAATTGTCTAGCCCTTATCTACAATAATAATAATCATCTCATCATAATTGATACATTACTACGATTGTCAACCCGCTTGCCGAGCGTGGCGATAGGCATTACTTTCTAATGCGTTTACGCATAATTAGTGGGAGAGGCCTGCGTCCAGCAGTGGACTGAGATAGGCTGATTATGTGACCCAATGGCCACCGATATTTCAGTCTTCTATTTACCGCCGTTGGAAACAAAAGACAACAGTTCTATTTTGAAAACCCGGCGACGTGGAAGCGACGGCTGGCCTCAAAGCAATCTCATCCGATACACAAAAGAAAATAGACCGCACAAAAAGGTTGTGTATATAAAAGGTCTACGTTGTTTTTTAGGCTACATTTAGAATCTAAATTCTTTAGGTCACAGTAAAAGCTAAATAAAGAAAATATAACCAGTTTTAGAGAGAGATTCATTGCTCAAAGAATAATGCATTACGACGAGGAAAGGCTGCCGTTACCTACGACAAGTTTTGCAAGATAGTATTTAGTAGGCATTTTAATGTAAATAAGATTCATTTATTTTTAGACGATATTTTAAAATCAAAGATTTTAACGAATGTGTCTGATGAATGGCCGTTGTTTCTCATACAAAACATACGAACGTATTTATTTTACTATTCCGAAAATATATTAATATAGTATCATACAATTTTGTCCTTTAACTTAAGCTTAGAAATAAAACTCTTTGGTATATGACATCTAATATTTTTAATTTGTATACATAGATTGTGTTACTACTTGAAAACAGAAATAAATATTTGAATACAATAAGTTCATTCGTTCCACAAAAATATTGAGCTTAATACTTGAGCATATTCTATGTAAATATACGAATTTCCAGGCATATTATGCCTTAAAATATTTAGGATAGGGTGGTCCTTATTTTTGCAATTTTGTAGGATGTTCGAACCAATAAAGGAGCTCTTTGCTCTCCCGATTGCATTTTTTTATGAGACACCGTCTCATTTTGTTATTTCATAGGTAAACCATATTTGTTTCATTTTTCAATTATTATAAACAAAAATTAGGGGTCTCTACCGAAGTACGAATTTCAAGAAAGGTAGTCGTTTTTTTATTACTTCGGTAGCGACCCCTAATTTTTGTTTATAATAATTGAAAAAAAAAGCAAATATATTATGGTTTATTTATCAAATAACAAAATGAGAGGGTGTCCCATAGAAAGTTGCAATCGGCAAGGCAAAGAGCTCCTTTATTGGTTCGAACATCCTACAAAATTGAAAAAATAAGGACCACCCTGATTTAGGTACCTAATTTAAGTTTAGATGTACATTTTATTACTGATGATCTAGATCTAGGCTTTATAATTTAGTGAATTGAAATACCTTGTAAATAATAATCTAATGAAGCTATTTGAAATTTGATAAAAGCTCCAGCTTTCAGATAAACAACCTAAGTCTCACAAACATTTGAACTTACATCGAAGATTCCAGAATGCTTTGATGTTTTGGCAAGGTTTCTTAGCGGAGCTTCAATATATTGTTCATTTTGTTTCGTGCCTTCTACAATTGTAACAAAATGAGCGAAGAAATTCGATAATTGCTAAGCGGGGGCAGGCTATTTCGGGATCCTTATCTGACACAGAATTTGATACCAGTTTCTCAACATTAAATTGAAATAGACATGTGTTTACACGAATTATATATTAAGTAACTAAAACACTAATGAGAAACATAATCCTGGGACTAGGTTGATTTGTGTTAGATGGCCAAAGATATTTATTATATTTATTTATTAATCCATTGACCGGGCGGCTGACGATGGCCGCAGAGTAATGTGGGTTCAATTCTATCTCACGTCCTACGATGGCGAACTGGATATGATTCTTTGATATTATGATGTCTAATGGTGCGAGCAGACCAAAAAAGCATTCGCTATTCTTACCCCCCACTCTACGGAATTCGATCGTTACACAAAACTCGATTGCTTGATTTCGTAGAACGGGGGATAGAACAGCGAATGCTCTTTTGGTTTGAATGCACCTTTAACTTAAAAATAAACTACAATAGGTACCAGTGTACGTCTGTTTGCACACTGATAAATAATAAAGCATATTATCGATGACAACAACGTATTAATAAGATGCAAAGTGCTGAAGGTTTGTTAAGAACTTAGAACCTTATACGTTGTTGCCGTCGTTATATACTCGTATGTATGTATAATGTATTAGGTACTCGTATTATTAACCAGTTATTACCAAGGCAATTTGCGAAAACTGGTTTTGTGAAAAAGTACAGTTTTCAAGGTGTTTGAATAATATTTTACGTGTTAAATAAGGATACCAACTTCACGGTTTTCGTGACGATGCGATGGCAGTAAGAATACATTTGTCACCACCTCAACTCTTCCCGTCGGTGTCATAAGAGTCGGCTAAGGTATTGAAGTGTCACTGACATACTATTTGTCGAAGATTGATGATGGACAGCAGCGTCATCATAGTGGACACACTACTGCGGTCACCAACCTGCTTGCCCAGCGTGCCAATTACAAGCATTTACCTCCTAATGCGTCCATATACATGATACTCGTATAGTTAGGCTGATGAATCATCACATCACAATCACATCACATCATCAGTGATGATGTGATTGTGATGTGACACAATTTATAACAAGTCGTCAGAAGAAAACGACGTACCTACGTAAAACTAGGGGAAAAAAGTTTTCACTATACTCTGTTTGGTTTGGTGTTTAAAAAAACGTAAACAATCTTACAGTTCCTATCTTTTTACTGAAAAATGCATATAATAAATAATAATAAATAAATATCTTTGGACATCTTACACAAATCAACCTAGTCCCACGGTAAGCTCAGTGGGTACCAGGCGACGATATATATAATAGATAAATACATATAGATACTTAAATACATAGACAACCATGACCAAGGAACAAATATTTGTGATAAATAAATACACAAATAATGCCCTCGCCGGGATTCGAACCCGGAACCTCCAGCTTCGTAGGCAGGGTCACTGCCAACTAGGCTACGGAGGCTGACAAAAAATCCAAACTAGGTACTTAATGAATCAAAAACAATGTAAATCACTGTATTTCCTTGTTATATTATGTATATTTGCTAAAACTTATTTTCTACTCGTAGTTTTCAATAAAAAGATACTGCAAGATTGTTTACCTTTTTTTAAACACCAAACCAAACAGAGTATAAAGCGGGTTATCACCGTATCGTGTTCATGTATTTTCATTGTGCCTACTTCTGAAATGGAGATATACAGACATTTATTCTGGGGAGGGAGTAATGTGAGTTTTATAGCTTGTTTTGTTCGTTCAAAGCTTTTATTAGCGAAACGGTTTTAATGCGGCAATCTTTGCTGGCCCTTACTTTGTCACGAAAAAGATACCTTTTTCTGTGGATATCCAATCAAACTGAAGGCTTTTATTGACTCTAGGACACGAAAATGTATTGTTTTTCAATAGTTGACTACACGATACTTAAAGCAGTTTTTATAAGTTTAGCGAGAATCTTTGTTGATATTTTATTTAGTATGTCCGTACGTTAGGGCGTTATTTGTGTATTTATTTATTTTATCTATATGTTCAAAGTATTCTATATCTTTAAATTATCAAATAAAATTGAGATAACATAATGTTCGGCGGGTAGGTATGTATAATTATAAGTTAATAACAATTAGCATTACTATAAACATTTATACTACCACTAACCTAACATTTGTGTTACATTTTATTTTAAAAGTATTACAGAAAAGGTAAACCGTTCTTAATTTCCTGATTTCAGCTATTTTAATATCACTGCAATATTGTTTGATCTTAAGCAAAGATAACCTCTAACATTTAAAGGTCTACCCTTTATAGAATGAACATGACTAGCTACGTATTTTAGAATATCATCATCATCATTTCAGCCAAATTACCTATATGCCATAATAACCACGCCTGGATGCTTAGCCAAGTTGCCAATCGCTAGCGTTTGGTAGCGTATCGTAGTTTTTTCTCTCTGTCACTCTTGCATATTAGTGCGACAAAGACAGTTAGCTGCCTTTCGCTAACGATTGACGTTTAAGCGCTAGCGATTGGCACTTGGCAGCCGCAAACTTGTCATAGTTTCTCTGGAGCTGACACATGGCGATTCAGATTAGGTCCTAAACTGAATGGCATTAGTAGATTGTGATAGCCCCCTGAACTTGAACAATCGAATATCATTCACAAGCTCTACGTCACAGCCGCTACGCCGTAGCCGCGTAGCGCCCCCGCGGCTGCTACGCGTGGGCGACTCGTAGCCGCGCGTAGGCGGACGATTTCGCTGAGTCTTTAGTGGGTCTTATGTCTTTGTGTTAAGGTTCATGGTTGTCAACAGTGGTTAAATTGAATCGTTTGTGATCAGCAATTTGTGAGAGCAGAGTGGAATTATTGCCGATTTTTTGCTCGTATATTTTGAGGTCGCAAACATGCATACGGGCTATTCAAATTCAATTCAATCATTTATTTATGAAATGAAATTTTACATGTCAGTGCAGTACATATTATAAAGGTGGATACGCTATATTTAATTCCGTCTTATGCTAGGACATAAGGTTACAAAATAATCAAGCATAGGTAATACATAATTTAATTTAATTTGTTAGGTAGAAGGTACATACGTGTGTTGGGTAAGGCTGAGGAAGCGAAACCAGTTTATTTAAAAGTAGCTGAGATATTTGTAGGTATATTTTGACCGAAGCGTAATTGATACAATGCTACTTAATTAGGTACTGTGTAAACTGACAAATGAATTTTGTCACCAAAATTAAGTATAAAATCTTTATGAAAATCAAGTTTTTCTGAGTATGTGTACATAGGTCACTAGATAAGTTCTGCAATATTTTTGTACATAGTTTTTGTTTGATGGATGGCTAATTATTGCGAAACTTATGTAGTGACCTATATGTATTATTAATTCATATTGTCTATGATTTAAATATTAAAAATAAGTGCTTATTGGTATTTCATGCTTAATTTTGGTTACAAAACTGATGAAAATTGATTTATTTCTTAACAAACCTCCAACAACGAATTCTCCAAATACCAATCTTAACTTCAGATTATAATTTACTCGTGGATCAATGCCATAACTTCAAAGTACCAATAATATTGTATTACCATTATATTGTGTTACTTACCCCGTATTTATGATATGATAACAACTGAACATCATATTTCATTGTTCGACGGAGACCCGATCAATCAGTGTCGGTTACTGACCTTTGTTGAGGTCTCCTTTCGACGATATTCGATGCGACAGGGTCAAAACTCAACTCAATATAATGTCAGAATTCGACGCTAGCAGAGGACCCTTTCTTAAAGACTTGTAACGGGTAATTCTAATGGAAGACACTTTTATTAAATACTCATCAAAAAAAAATATCCTTCTTCAAAAAGGTTCTTAATACGATTGATTTTTTAGAATAATATATTGTATGCATGTTACTCGATATCTCCGAGAATAGGGAAGATGACTCTTCTTCTTTGTCCACCCCTATTCCCAGTTTATCTGGGGTCGGGTCTCCTTGTACATCTGCGCCAGAGAACTCTGTTCTGGGTTGTCTGCGTACTCAGATTCTCGTTGCGGATCTCTTTTTCCATATTTGCCCACCAAGTGGCGGGTGGTCGTCCTCTTCGTCGTGGTTGGTCAGGGATGTTTAGGGCCTTTTTCACGGAGTAGGTGTCTTCGCGTCTTAGGATGTGGCCATACCAACGAAGCCGGCTTTCCTTGAGCTTCTCGGCAATTGGTGCTACCTTGAACGATCCTCTTACATATTCATTTCGCACTCTATCCAGTCGAGTAACGCCCCCCGCCCACCTGAGCATCTTCATCTCGCTCGTGTGTAGCTGTTGCTCGTGTGCTTTTTTGAGGGTCCAACACTCTGCGCCGTATGTCATGGCTGGTCTTACTACCGTTTTATATACTTTGCCCTTCACTCGCACGGGCATTTTCCGGTCACAAAGCACACCCGACAACGATCTCCATTTTAGCCACGCTGTACTAATGCGATTGTTTACGTCTGTTTCGATGTTCGCGTCTGCCGTAAGAACAGAACCTAGGTACCGGAATCTGTCCACTTTGGGTAGCTCACAGTTATCTAAGTGGATGTTGCAACCTGTTTGCGCTGTGCCTCCGTAGTCACACTCCAAGTACTCAGTTTTGCTCCGACTTATACGTAGTCCGTGGGTTTCCAGTTGTAATACCCAAGTATCAAACGTTTCCTGGAGATCCTTTGCATTTCTCGACATCAGGACGATATCATCTGCATATGGCATGCAGTCGGGAGTAGGATTTTGTATGTCTTTCGAAAGATAGTCCATGCAGAGGTTGAAAAGTAGCGGGCTTAGGGCCGATCCCTGATGGACTCCTACTTCTACGCGAAACGTCTCGCTTAGGCCTGCAGGGCTCTTGACGCTCGTTTTGGTGTTTTTATACATATCCTGGATGAGCGCTATGTAGTATTCTGGGACTTTCTGGGCTCTCAATGCCTGCCAAACTAATTTCCTAGGTACTCTGTCGAAAGCCTTTTCTAAATCGATGAATAGGAGGTACAGGTTCTCTTTGTTTGCACGGTGTTTTTCCATCACCACTCTAATGGTCTGAATAGCGTCGATGGTGGACTTGCCTGGTGTGAAGCCATATTGGTTGTCAGTTATACAGACATAGTTATTTAGGCGGCTCGCTATAATCCGTTCGTAGAGTTTGAGTGTGTGTGATGTGAGTTTAATTCCCCTGTAATTGCCACATTGAGTGATATCCCCTTTTTGTTTATACACAGGGCATAAAATGCTTTTACGCCACGATTCCGGAATCTTGCCTTCTTTAATCATACCGTTAAACAGCTTAGTGAGCCAGGGTACAGCAGTCTCTTTCAGCTTCTTCCAAATATCTGCTGGGATTTGATCTGGTCCCGGGGCCTTATGGTAACTCATTTTTGATACGGCCTTCCTCACTTCGTCAGCTGATATGGAATTTAAGGGACCTTTAGTAGGCAGTATGTGGGGCATCTCTTCACTGGGGAATTCCTGGTTCATTAACTCTTCATAGTACTCCTTCCATCTATGATTGATATCCTTATTTGTCGTTAGCAGCCTACCCTGGGTATCTTTAATGTATTTGTTAGACATAACATCGAGAGTCGCTCTGTGGCGCTGTCGAGCTATTTTATATATAGCATTTTCATTTTCCGCGCATTCCAGCTTATCGTAGAAACCTTCTCTAGCTTGTGCCATGGATTGGGATACTGCAGATTTAGCTATTTTCTTCAGATTTTTGTACTCTAGACGGTCTTCTTCTAGGTCAGATTTTTGCCACATTTTGAATGCAATTCTCTTTGCTTTGATAATGTCTTTAACGCTTTCGTTCCACCAGGTTGTATCCCTATTCAGACGCAGTGGCCCCCTTGATACTCCCAAGGTAATTCTGGCTTGAGCAACACACTGTTTCTCAAAATCGGACCAAATCTGATTTACAGCCTTGTTGTTGTCCATGTCGTGTGTCATATAGAATAGGGAAGATGACTGTAGTTAAAATAAATTATTTAACATTATGCACGACATAATACACGAAGAAATTATTACTAAGACGTAGATTGCAGTAATTTTTGTACAGAACTTCTATTTAATAAATTGAAACTTAAAAGAGTACGTCATTTGGCAGTACACAAAAGTGACGTCACTTTTGTGTATTTCATATAAAATTCCATAGTGATGATCGTTTTGACAGTTCGAAAAAAGATGCTGATTTGACAAGTCGAGGTCTGATAATGGGATCTTGGAAAAATCGGTTTTAATTTGTTTTATACATAATTATAGTGATTATTTTTAGCAGTTATGACATTTATTTTCTTCTTTTGATGGCGGTAGATCTATCAAATTTCCTCCATTGTCAGTCGCCCGCAGACCACAAATCCTGTAAAGTGTTCGAAACGTCGGGATGAAATTTAATTTAATGAATATATGCGACTTTATCCGTTTTCATAGTTTTATTTCGTGTGTAATCCTCGCGGTAACCGAAGAAAATATTATCTATTTTCAGTTTCAGTTTATAAAATTGTTGTTAATCATGTCATAACCAATTAACTACACATTCATATTATCTCAAAAAAAAACATTATGTTTTCTTACATTGGTTTTACACCCTCATCTTGCTTTCTCTTCTGTCTCATCTCGAGACTATGAGGGCATCATTGGAGTGACAGAGACAAAGAAAAAAAGTTTTTATTTACGGTTTTCGAAGTTCTTGGTAGGCCCTCTACTCCAGCTATGGAAACATTTATAATATATTGAAGACGGAAATATTTCACTTTGATACAAAAATAAATCTACTATTAATAATACTCATATCTAAAAGAACGTTACGTCGGTCGGTGACCTTTTAGCATTTAGTAGCGAATAGTAGGGCTTCCAAATATTCGAGTCTTTTAGGTATTCGAATAGTCAGTTTTTTGTTTCGTGATATTCGAATGGTTTTAAGAACAACATAAAAAGCTTAACACGTTCGACGCCGGTGACACAGCGTGTGTGACCAACAAAATCTGATTCCTATGCCAGTAACACACATACGTGATTAGAGTAACCTTATTCTTATGCCACTAGCATAAATCAAGTTCTTCCTCCTATGCCAGTGCCATAGAAATACGAACGTTTTTGACACAAGTGCTGTGTCACTGGCATAAGAGCACAATCTGTTCAGTCACACATGCGTCTCAATGGCATAGGAGTTCTATCAGATAGGTAATTTCGATCGGCATAGTATTAGCACTACGTGAAACAGTACCGGAGGCGAACGTGTTAATTGTGGGCAAAATTACTTTGATTGAATATTTACCTCAAATTCAATAAGACATGTTATCCTATAGTGCTCAACAAAGATAACTTGAAATTGTCACGTTGCATACTTGCCAGGTATATCCTAACTAGCCGCTTGGTAAATTTAGGGTAATTTTATTTTAGTAGAATGTCAAGAAAAATCGTAAAAAGTCTAAAAAATTTTTTTCTAATACAATAATGTAATCGCACAAAGAATCAGTATTGCGATATAGTGAGGAAATGCCGCCAGCATCCTCGATACAATGCCACAAGGGCCAATCTTAGATATAGGTTAGGTTAAGTAGTTTAGTTAGATTTAATCTATGTATATAAATTGTACAGTTTTGAAAATAAATATGAAAATAGCTTTGATGCAAAATTCGTATTCAAACTTAGTATTTGTGACCGTCCATGGCTATAGGTCCCTTATGGCAGGTATTGAGTTAAGCACAGATCCTAAATCTACATTAAATAAGCTATGTAATACAGAAGAAAACACGTGTCTAAGTCTCATACTTAAAAAATAAAAAAACATTAAACTGACACATGCTAAAAATGCACTTTTGAGAAATCGTCAAATTAAGTTTGAACCTTGTTTTAAGTGTGTTCCCATTGAAAGTTACATGGGTTATGATTGATTTCGTATCTTAAGGAGTTCTTCCTTGGAACTCAGTTATGTTTTTTTTAATGTGACGTTCATATCATGAAAAAAACCCCTTTGAAAAGAGCAACACGCTCATATGAACGGAATAATTAAAAAATATTTTTTCGGTTTTCCTTTTATATATTGTAATTTGAACCATTGTATATAGTAGAACATATTTGACCTTACATTTTAGGATAGAAATGAAAGTCACATAGTCAACGAAATATCTTTATTTTAATTAAATGTGATAATTAATATCACTTAAATCTTTCCTAGAATAAATAACAACTTTGTTATACGTAGTATGTTTTAAATTAATTTTAATCAGTCCACAAGAGTATCACAAAAGTATTAATATTATTCTACAGGTCACACTTTTTCGTTTATCGACGATTAAAGTTACGTAAAAATCACAATTTCACTCTCATACATTTGGGAAAAGGGCCCTTATGGCCAATCACAGACAAAACATGTTGATTATTATAATAAGGCACCATATTAACTTAATTTTTTTGCTAATCTTGTACCAAAACTGCAATTCGAACACAAAATGTTATTATAATTTTTCTAAAAATATTGATCGACAATGAGTAATTTTTACTTAAAGTCAACGTTAATTAATTCACATAAAGTACCTGCCTAGTGATCCCAAAAGATAACACAATATGTATTGTCCACAGTCCGTTATTACTAAAAAAATATTCATAAATCGCGTGAGGACATTTTAGGTGATTTTTGGTCAAAAATCATGGTCAAATATGAAAAATGCGAAAAATTAAACCAGACATACCGCGTGAAGAGTTCGACATGCAAATTGTCGCGAGTAAGTAGGAAAGAGATGGTAATAGTGGCGGTGTAACGCAAAGGAATGATGCCGTCGAGAGACGTTTTGAAGTCAGTCGAGAAATGTAGTACCTAGGTACACGTAATTTAAATACACCTACACGTAAATTAAAATTTAAAACGACCGTAGGTACTGAAGTACCTAAAGCACTTTTTGTGATTATACCTATGTACAGATATATTTTAACTTAAACTTGTTTTAATATCAGATATGAGTACCATGGATTTCACGAAAGCTGCCGTGACTGATTAGTGCGTACCATCAAGGCAGCCGTATACTTGTTTACAACCGCCATAGTATAAAAAAGGAAAAATTGCAAACAAATACTTGTAAACAAATTTTTAGATTTTATATATATATGTTGAGCTTTGATGTCATTTTTGTATGCTATTCCCACAAGGGACCTTTTCTACTAAACTTTGAACTCAAATTTAGTAAAGAAAGAATTAACGTACACAGCTGACACCCAGGTACCCATGTACTCCTGTTTGTATATTTTACTATTTTATATAATATATAATTTTGAATGGTTTTACAAAATCGCCAATATCTCCGTAACTAGAAACTGCCATAAGGTACCTTTTCTTATGGACGGTCACATTTAATTGTTGGCGTAAACTCTAAAGCGTCTAAATTGTAATTTATATAATAGTAACTATCGCAGTAACCGAAGAAAATATTATGTAATAAATGAAATATTGAGTACCCCATGCATGCTGTATTCCAATGCTAAAATGGTTCGAACATTCGAAGCGTTCGAATATTCGAATAGGAAGCCCTAAGCCCTAAGCGGCTGATATTGATAACGCCCTTGCCCTTTTACCTTTTTCGCCAGATGATCTGATAGGAACGGCTTTCCGACGAAAATTATCTTTGGGTGGTTAGATTATCTCCGCTAGAAAATATTACATTACAGCAATACTAATATTAAAATTATAACGTGCAACTATGGACTATTTTGTTTCCCATGTATTTTTTTATGATTATTAAATACAATTCGCAATAACTGTCTAACCTAAAAGTGTACGATATCGGTCGTCATACTATGAGTTGTAAAGTATCTACGTTAGGTTTAACTCGATATGTACAGGTGTAGTGAGAAATTACTTGCCTTCGGAAACGTTCGTAAACACATGCTGTTTCAGGCAGTCGGTGAGTCTGACTGAAGTAGCATGACAGCTATTACTGTCAGTCTCAGTGAGATAGACTGAAACAGCATGACGTTGACGAACGTTTCCGAAGGCAAGTCATTTCTCACTACATCTGTAATGCATTCAATCAAATTGCGCGATGGCATTTTTTAAATTTTTATTATCTCTTTATTAATATAAAAATATACAGTATACAAAATCTCACAAAACAGTTTTCATGGTTTGACTGTGATCGTGCAGTGTCTGCTCTTTACGTATTGAGTAAAATCTAACGGTACCGATACTTGCAAAGTCATGGTGGTGGGTCAGGATAATTTTGTCGATAATACATATCTTGGCTTGTCCGACAAGTTTCCATCGTCATACAGCGAGCGTGATGGGGACCTTTGGACAACAGAACAAGACATGACCCAGATCGGGGCTTAGGAAATACTTTTAATAATTCGTTTTAATGTTATTTAGTTTTAATGTAGATTTTTATTGGGATTTTGTTTGTTAACAATACAAGAGCGAGAACAATGAAGTTCGATACGAGTGGCAGTGTAAATAAATATGTCGTCAATTGCAAAGGCAAAAAGTAAATTGCCAGCTTTATTTCCTTTAGTTAGAATGGCTTTACAATTTGGCTGTTTATTTTATTGTCATTACTGGGACTATTATTACGCATGAATGTTTCCTTTACTAAGTAACTAAGTGCCGGCAATTACATGGGTTTAATGGCTGTCGCGATTGATATATAGGTAATACAATTTATTCGGGGCAATCGTTGGAATATTAAACGATCTTAGGATTTTTTTGGGATCCAGAAGGTGATCTTAGGGATTTATCCTAAAAAAGTACAAACACTAAACTTTAATGAGACTCCTGCATTACTAGAATTATATTTCACGTAGGTCACGTTTTCTAAGTCGAAAAATGCTCGACATGTTTCGATCCGTATATGAGAAGCTTTTTCAAGAGCCAATCGCCACGGCCTCGCAACGAAGACTGCGACCCCCACCCCAATGATTATTTTTACAATATAGTATCATAATCCTGTAGCGGTTCATACAACATATATTCTTACCAAATTTCATTACTGTAGTCTCAGTACTGTAATCGGCTGTGACAGACGGACATGACGAATGTATAAGGGTTCCGTTTTTGCCATTTTGGCTACGGAACCCTAAAAAAAAGCGTCTCATATACGGAGCGAAACATATGAATACTACCAACTAGACTATGGAAGCTGACGAAGCATAAATGGTTACTTAAAGCTTTAGGTTAATTAGTAGTGTATAGGTATACACTTAATGAAAGCGTGTATGTGTGTCCAGAAGAGTAACTTGTTCCACAAGACTTATCTTGTACAAACATTAGACACCGCCTCCGTGATTCTACGTAGTCTCAAGTTTCCATCGCTAACTTACAACCACTAACAACTAAAAGTACTACAAGACAACTTGATGCAGGGCCTGAGTAGACGTTCGAGCGGGGGGTTCGTCGTGCATGTTAAACAAATGCAAACGTGATATAAGTTTTTTCATCACACTTGCTGTCTAAGCGCGCCATTGCTTGCGCGTGTAGCGGGAGTAATAGAAAAGTGATATTCCCTAGGGAGTAATAGAAATGTCGGTACGTCATTTAATAATATTATGTCTTAAAACTTATTTTTTTGTCGCCAAGTGTGATGAAAAACATTGTATGCTTCACGGTAGGTAAGCGGAATACTAACTCGAGTCATAAAAGCCCTCCGCCTAACGGCGTCGGGCTTCTAACACTCTCGTTAGTAATTCCGTACTTGCCTCCCTTGATGCACAATGTACTATTTCATCACACTTGCCGACTAATAAGCGCGCTATTGCTTGCGTGCGTAGCGGAAGTAATAGAATATAAATTTTCTTAAAACTTATTTTTTTGTCGGCAAGTGTGATGAAAAACATTGTAGGCATGTATTACGGTTGGTACGCGGAACTACCTCGAGTCATAAAAGCTAACACTCTCGTTAGTAATTCCGTACTTACTTCCCTTGATGCACACTGTACTATTAAGCTAACATGCTCATTACCTATTAATGATAATAAGGACGGTGGTAGTGGTCGTGACACTGTGAAATAAGTAAATTAGAAAGAAGGTAGATCGCTACGGTGTGTGGGTAGACCACAACTCGAACTCACAGTTCGTCAGTAAGTAACTCCGTGAAGATGGCATTTGCAACAGTGCCATAATATCGGGTGCTCAATAATTTCAACTTACGTGGCAAATATCCTGTATTACATCATATTACGAGTAATAAATGCAAACGTACGAGTATATTGCGTGGCTTGAGTGCACGGCGTTAAAATCTGTTGGATGCGCGACGCACAGCTTCACGATGGATGGAAGTGAAACCGGTCCCTTCCTGCGGCTCTACCGCGAAAAATGAAATTCGTAAATTTCGAGGGGGTGCGCCAAAGTATTTATAAAATTGCAACTTAGATTATTGGAACTCCGAAAATGTTTCTTATACAATTTAACATCATAATCATCGGTATCTAGAAGTAATCTTTGTTCATAATTATCATCACTTAAAATTATTTGTGTTCATAATGTTGTTTTTCATACATATTTTTAGTACTAACTTTTATGTTTATATAATTTTTCACTATACTTATTTTATGCTATATAATCTAATGTTATATTTATTTTTATCTGTACTGGTTTTATGTATGAATTATTTTTGTTTAATTAAATATAAATCGTACTACTACTGTAAACGCTACCTACCTGCATAAATCAGGTTGTGGCAGAGTACTGTACTAAACGAGTTCCCTTTATCTGGCATAACTTTTTTTGTCCGAAACGCTTACTTAGGTCATAACAGACTTGGCATAATCTATTTTGGCATAATCTTAATGAGGCAGAAACATGACTTGGCTTAAATAACAATATTTCGAACATTATTTTGTCCAAAACTATCTTGGCATATCATCATTTACGCCGAGTGTTATAAGACAGAAATTAGATTTGCATTTTTTTGGGCAAATTTGTTGTGAGGGTAAAAATTTCTGCAGTGAGCGAGCGAAGCGAGCGAACAAAACCTTCCGGGGCAGATCCGACTCGGATAGGTTAGGTTAGAAGACTAAGGCGGGAGCTTTGCTCCCGCCTTAGTCTTCGAGGTTTTTTTTTTTTTAGCAACCTAGAAAGTACTCAGCTCAGTAACACAGTAAGTAACGTACAGAATATTACTACTACCTCGATTACTCGTATATTGAGAGGTTGTAATTATTCCTTCTCTGTTATACTAAAACAAACTACACCGATATTTTTTATGCACATCCAGATTATGCCTCATCATAAATAGGAGCATCGAAACTATGCTCGAATAATATTCGAATAACTCGAAATCTGCCACAACGAAATATGCTAAAGTTGAGTATGCCACAACCTTACCGTTTCTGCACAAAGCCCATTATGACTAAGTACATAGTTTATGTCATATAGAATTATTCATAAAAGAATTATGCAACAACAGCGTGAACCTAATGGGAAAATGTTTATAAATAAACAATTTCTTTCAAATAACTTTATGGGTATAGATTAATCTACTTGACGACTTTAGGAGGATAAAATTTCGAAATAAAAATCGTTATTAACATTGTAGGTAGAAGTATAATTTTTAGTAAGAAAAAAAGTATGAGATAAAATTTTCGGAGTAATGATGATTATGAGTTAAAAACGGTAGTAGTAAAAAAATTCGAAGAAAAAATTGTATAAGTGCCAATATGGACCCATTTCGAGGATTTGTCTCTCTCACTCTAATGAAGCCTTCGTTTGAGTGACAGAGAAAAATCCTCGAAATTTACGAATTTCGATTTTCGCGGTAGTAGGCCTGTATCTACTGTGTTCATATACTTATGTTATGTCATAGCTGTCGGATCTTCGAATAAATAACATTGTATTAATTAATTACATTCCGAGTATGACGAGTGTTCCTATGTTTCTAGCGGGCCAGCAAGGCGGTGGCAACTAACAGGTTACTGATTGTCTCCTGTTCGTTGCCGCCGCGATTTGGGCTCTACTTTTCACTTACGATCAGGTGGAGTGGAGCCACTTTGTTGTGCCAACGTTATTTTTATTGGGTCGGCAACGTGCATGTGACACCCTGAGGTTGCAGGCGCCCATAGGCTACGGTGACTGCTTTCCATCAGGCGGGCCGTATGCTTTTTTGCCACCGACGTGGTATCTTTCCTTTACTGCGTTCGTGGTCAGCGGGTGACGTGGCGGTTGGTCTTTTTTTGGTACATCTAATATTTTATTATTTACAATCGGTGGATCTTACAACCTTGCAATAAGGTTTGCAATCGTCTGTAAAAGTGTTGGCGATTTACAGCCACGTTGCATGTAACATTTCGAATCGTAAGTCCAAGGCACAAGGTTCAAAATCGTTGACATATTTTAGGAGCGGGCGTAGGTACATTTGGGTGATTACTGATTACCCGAGTGTAGCGCCTAATGGGGCTGTCTAATTACATTTGGTTTCGGCTTAATGAGGTATTAGGGAAGGATTTCTTTAGGGTTTATGGATTGTAAGGAAAATAAATATATAATAAATAGAATCTGCATGTTTTACAAATGGGACAGGTCCACAAGTAAAGCAATCTTTCATTGCTGATTTTCAATGCATGTATGTCTGACACGTTTAACTGAAGCCGCAATGAAAAGTACTATTAAATGCAAACTTGCCTTAATATGATTAAAATATAATGCCCTTACGACAACAATTATAGAAATTATTTTATAATTTTATTTTAGAACTATCAAGCCCATTTAATTTGTTACACAAAAACTTGATTTGAATCGTGTTGGCAGCGAACTCTTTAGCTCCAAAGTTAGTTTAGTGTTATTGTTAGCTTTAAGTTTATGATTGGGGACTGAAAACGGGCTGCCTCGCTGAGTCCTAATCCATTTTGCTGCACAAATATGCATTTTGTTATTACCTATGTTTAGTTACTTATGTAACCTATGTTTGTGTAAGTGAATATATTTTTTTTTATGTTTAATGAAAATCGACAGCAATATATTTTTTTTATAAATACTAACAGATGTTATAGGGCAAAGAGTAGGTACTCACTGATAAAGGAAGATATCGAGCCCCAACTTTGGTGCTGCTTAAGGCTTAAGCAGTTAATTATCTTCCGATTTTAAGTTTTTAGGCTAACATGGTCATTTACATTATTGGTATGACTTAAAACGGGATATTTATCATGTAAATTGTAATTATTGAGCCGATATTGCGAGCACTGTTGCGAATGTCATCTTTACGGAGTAACTACTCGTGTGTCGGAGTAATAAAGTTGCTCAATAATTGCAATTTACGTGGAGGCATTGAGTTTTTCACACATCACACAATGTGTGTCTGTATCGCTGTTTAATATCATAATTATTTATAGGAAGTACAACTTTTTAAAATATGTGATAAATACTTTATGTGGTAGATATGTCTCAGCCTGTGAAACATTTATCTGTGCAAATAAAACAAAAACACGAAAGTAAAACATTGTGATAAATGTGAGGCGTGTCACGAGAACCCAACTCATGCTGACAGTTGGTAGCTACATCTGTTCCTGAATATTTATATCAAAATACAAAATGTAGATAAGTACCTACTAAAAATAAACGACAATCTAAGCAAGGCAATAAATTCTTCTCTATTCGTATGCATTCATATATTCATATTCATATTATTTATTAATTAACAATACATAAGATTGTGTTTGAACATTTCAAATTGATTTATTTAATTAATCAATCATCATAATATAATAATCATTTCAAATTAATTTATTTATTAGTGTCAAATCTAAAAATAAGATTCGTTAGCCAGATTCATCGTTCATCATTATATTAGACACGATTTTAGTTGTATCAATAAAACAATAAATTATGAAGATATTTCGATACGAATTTAAACGATGAAATTGATAGCAGCGCCATAGTGACTGCACCTATTTAGTTTGGTTATTCTCACATGATTTTACTCATTAAGCCAGCACTTATGCATTTTAGAGTTACTCATATAGTCAGCAATGTATCTAAAATACTTGTAATTTAGCATAACGGACAAAGAGCTTTGTACCCGTCATGGCCATGCCAAAAGCTTTCCTCCAAGTACCGGGTTAACTCTCTCAATCTTGCAAGTCAGACTCAGACCCTCCGCTGAGACACTAAAATCAACACGTTTGCAAAACAAATTCAATATAAAAATCCGCTGATATACGCTTACGCTTTTCTACAAAAGCGTTCATAAACCGTGCAAGCTTTTGATAATATTTTATCATCTTATAATTAATAGTTTGCTAGTTTACGGTCGTTGCTGTCTAAGTATTTACAACGAAATCAACCACTCGGTAAAACGCCGCAATGTATTGCAATCACGATCAACAGTCGCAATAGTCTAGCCCGTTTCAGTTCAAAATTTGCGCGCATGCGTCAATTGCTCAATTTCGTAAAGTCGTAAGCGCCTTTATATTACAAAGCGTTTAAGTCATGTTGGTATCGGGTAGTATCATCGGCCATTCATCTCTGACGCTCGCAGCCAACCTTTTTGCTCGCATCTGCGGGTGATTGTGATTGCTGTGAATATATTGCGAGTGTACGAGGTGTGTTTTGTGATTTAACTCCTTTTATTGTTTTTACGCAACCAAAGCTCGTTTAGGCTTATTTGTCTTAGGCAGTAGTTTTGCTGGTGGTAGGACCTCGTGCAGGGTCCGCCCGGATAGCACCGTCTTACCCGTTAACTTGCCGCTAAATAGTTAGTACTGTGTTCCGGTTTGGGGGGTAAGATTGCCGGTGTAATGACTGGCATAGAGGCAATCCATCTAAGTCCTCAGGCTAGGCAGCGCATAGGCGAATTTTTGGTCACTATGTCCATGGGCCTCAGTTCCCGCTTTCCATCAGATGGGCTGAAAGACCAGTTGTCTACCTTCGTCACATAAAAAAAGTGCTCCCAGCAACGGCGATAAACGAGCGAATAAGCGATTGGCGAGTGAATTCTCTAAGAAAATATACACAGTGCGAACAGCCAGCGAACAACCATAAATCTAACTGATATTTTATTGACATGGGTACTATACTCTGATAGTAAAAAAGGCGGCAAATTATAATTGTTTATGAGCAGCTAACTCTTCGTGCCTACATTATTTAAATTTATCGCCTTTTCTACTTACAAACTGGTTTTCTTCTGACAAGCAAACTATGCGGAATATTTTCTTACCGGGCATGTATGTAAAATAGGAATTGCATTCTCAAAACATTTTAAGTATCTACATGTTTATATGTATAGTGTGCCCACGTGACCAGCTACAATATATGGTATGTCTAATACGGGCGAAGCTCTTAACGGGTGTTAGCTAAGGACATAATAAGTTTAGATAACTTTTACTTAAAATTAGAGCAACAAAATTATCCATACAAAATAATTCGGCGCGCAATTTAGAGCAACACACTCAAGTTATACGCTCGTTGACAGCTAATTTCAAAAGCATATGACATAACTGCCATATCAATAATAACAAATGTTCGTACCTATATTGCTGATCCGAAAATCTTAAAAAAAAAAACTGTAGGGTCATATTCATAATTAAGTGTAACTTAAAAAAAAACTCGTAATCCATGATTACACTGATGAATTCCATGCCTGTTTTAATTGATCGCCCGTATTAGATTTACAAGCGGTATTTTATTGCAACTGCACCATTACTTTCACTATCCCTCGGGACATTTTCTTCGACTAAACTGTATCTCCGATCCACACCTTTTCCAAGCAAGTCCACTGACTCGTGAAAAAGGACAATCCGCCGTTCGTATTTAGTGAAAGGTCTGAAAATGGGTTTAATCCTACTTAAGTATGTATGAATCATTTCACGTGCCCCAACTTTCAGGTTTGACGAATCGTTATATGATAAGAATTTTGTAAAATGTTCCAAAAACAACAATACGATAAAATGTGGGTGTTTTTTTATATATTGTCAACAATATTGTCTACGCCCATCGAATCTATGATGATGATAATTTTATTTAGGTTTGGATTAAGTAATTTCGGATAGAGCCGGAGGCGGGTTTGTTAGGGAGCTTTTCAGTTCTAATATTTTATTTTAATCTCAAAGTTTTTACCTTCATAAAGTACACATCGTTGTATTTAGGATACGAAAATAATACCTAAATGGATTGCTAATGAATCGCGGATGCTAAATTATCAAAAATAAAAATAAAAAACAATGGCGTTATTTAAAGACTCATCTAAAGCTTGGAATAAAATACGTAGGCACCTGCACCTTTAATAGGTTCTATTAAATCACTCCCAATATCCATGTTAATGGTCCAAAATCCCTGACAGTCGTAATGTTTTGTAAAGCCGTTTATCTTCGAGTTACAGTTCTTGTTTGTAGGAGTAGCTATGAATATCCAGTAAACCACGATGATAACAAGTTTGAGAAGTTTTGAGATAGTTGTGACTAACAAACGTTTTAGTCATTTGTCAGTTCATTATCGCGGACTTTACTACAGATCCGGATTTAATCGAGATGATAAATTGATTGTATCAGGATATCCAATTTAAGTTTAACTTACGACTTAACTTTTGAATACATAAATGTTTACTTCGCTGACATGACTAACATGAATATTAGACATATCGTGTCGATTGTTGCGATTTTACAAGAATTTGTTTTTTTTTTTAATAAATGTATCTTATTTGTTCCAAGGACCAGTTGCTCGATTGCACTCAATTAAATAGTTGACTAGAATGTATGTATTTAGAGTAATACGTTTATCTAAACTCTTTTACTTTTTTGTTTATTTTTTACAATAAAGTCCAAGAACTACGCACAAAGATTAGTCGACGCCAATTTCGTTGGTCACAGGTAATGTCACATTTAAACGACAAACAGGACTCAAACGCGCAAATTTATTCAAGTAAGCTTATTAATAAGCATTTTCGAATTATCGGACATTATCAAGAGAGAAGAAAAAAATATCTACTCCATAACAGTACATAAATTCAAGGTCACATCGTGAACTGTGGGTTCTGTCTTATCTAAACTAAACGTTTCTCTTTTGTTTCAGGTCAGCAGCCCCACCCAGTATTTCTGGTACAGAACAACACTCCAAATCTCCGAGGACATCGACCATCCTCTCACCTTCAACTACAAGATAGCCCTCGCTCTCGTCATAGCCTGGATCCTGGTCTACATGTGCATGATCAAGGGCATAGCCTCCTCGGGCAAGGTCGTCTACGTCACTGCCACATTCCCCTACATAGTTCTAGTTATATTCTTCTTCAGAGGAATCACCTTAAAAGGCATGGGAGATGGACTTATACACCTGTTCACTCCGAAATGGCATACGATTTTGGATCCAGTAGTCTGGCTGGAAGCAGGCACACAAATCTTCTTTTCCCTTGGCCTGGCTTTCGGAGGACTAATAGCCTTCTCGTCATATAACCCAGTAGACAATAACTGCTACAGAGACGCAATTATGGTCTCTATGACGAACTGCCTAACGTCCATGTTCGCTGGGATTGTGGTGTTTTCGATCATTGGTTTTAAAGCCACGATGGTGTATGAAAAATGCCTGGACTTGAGGAATGAGACGTTGCTGGAGTTGTTCGGGTCTGGGTACCGATCCATGAGGTTCCCGGAACCAGGACAGCTGGTAACGGTGGACCTGAACGGGAACTTGACGAAGCTGGTGATGCCGCATTTGCCGGAGTGCGATCTGCAGAAAGAGCTGGATAATGTAAGTTGTTAATATTTTGCTTTTGCTTAAAAGGTTTTGCTATTGTGGTCGGAACTTTGGGTACAAAACTTAAGAACTTGTCATGTGGACATGAAAGAACACATACATCCATAAAATATACATAATATACCCGAAATAGGCAATTCAATCGGGTACAGATTTTTTCATAATGTTCGTATTTTCTTGGCTAGAGTGTTCCCATATGTCAATTTTGAAGTTTTGTTAAAGTTTTGCACTCATAGTGCCGATCACTAACTATCATATTATTGTAGTCATATTGGTCAGTAGTCTCTTCGGAGTCCAAGAACTCTTACCCTTTCAACATACAGTCCATTTTTTCAAATCTATGAGGTCATAGTTGAATGGACATAATTATGTTATTGTCTAATTAAAACCTCTTACTTTGTCGTCTTATGTCTAAACGTCCTTGCAAACGACAAAGTGGGATGTTTTACTAAAAAGGGTCACATACGAATATGTAACCACATATCTACTTAATGATAAAAGTTTTTTAGTTGGCCAGTCAAGTCACTAATGGCTATTGAAAAAGTATCACGATCCAAGCATATTCAGAAATTTCATTTTTAAATAATGGTTTGGCTATCACTGTTGCCACAAAAATGTTTACGTTTTACTGAAGCTTTGTGCTTGAATGTCGGTGAGTTCTAGCTCACTTTATAGTTCAATATATAGTTAATCGATATTGTAGTAATTGGTATAAAAGATGATGATAAAACAAACAAAATCGTAGCGCAAAATAGCTACAAGCTACAAATACCTACATATCGCATAATTCTGTATCTTAAAGCTGTAGCTGTACTTACATATCACGGAAGCTACAAAGGAGCATACTTTTAACTTGAAAGCGTTCGCGTTTGTTTACTGAGCCTTTGTGTCCGATTGTCGGTGGATTCCAGTCCGCTTCCAGTAGATTCCTAGGAACAAATTAGGGAAGCGATGCAGTGTCGACGGCTGCGCGGCGGGCGGCCAATCGATATGCAACCCCATGTTGCAATCGGCAACCGTGTTTTAGTGCGGCTATTATGTATAGTCTGACATCTTATTAATCTGTATATGGGTTGAGTACTGACTAGTTTTCTACTGTTAGCTACTGATAAATTGGGTTGTTGTGGACGTCTTTCGACTGATATGGACAAAAAACGTTTTATCATCCATTATTTCTATACTGTCGATTCATTATTGGCCGTGTGGTGATGGCAGGGTAAGAATATATTTGTGACAACCCAACTCTTTCCGAGGAAGTCGTAAAAGAGTCGACTAAGGGATTTGAAGTGCCACTGACCATTTATTTATTGAAGATTGATGATGGGATGCATCATCGCCATAGTGGAGTGGATACATTACCTACTGCGATCGCCAATCCGCTTGCACAGAGAGCATTTACCTCCTAATGCGGTCCATACGTAATAGGAGAGGCCTCTGCCCAGTAGACTGATTACAGGCTGATGATGTGATTTCCGTCCCTACACCACATTACATCACATCATCAGTCTATCTCAGTCCACTGCTGGACGTAGGCCTCTCCTATAAACTATGCGTATAGACGTATTAGGAGGTCAATGCCCATAACTCCGTCCCTAACCCAACATTTTCTTTCCAGACGGCCTCCGGCACTGGCCTCGCCTTCATCATCTTCACAGAAGCCATCAACCAGTTCCCAGGCGCCCAGTTCTGGTCCGTCCTCTTCTTCCTGATGCTCTTCACCCTCGGAATCGACTCCCAGTTCGGCACGCTAGAGGGCGTCGTCACATCCATCGTGGACATGAAGCTGTTCCCGAACCTTCGGAAGGAGTACCTAACGGGAGGAATCTGCCTGACCTGCTGTTTGCTCTCGATGGCGTTTGCGCATGGAGCTGGGAGTTACATATTTCTGCTGTTTGATATGTACAGCGGGAATTTTCCGCTGTTGATCATCGCGTTTTTTGAGTGCATTGGGATTTCGTACGTGTATGGAGTTAAGAGGTGAGTGTTTAAAATATTATTAAATTTAATCAGGTCCTTGTTTTATTATGATGACAGTTGCGATAATTATAAATTATCAAACATTGAACATATTGCGAAACTACAAATCAAATTATTTATTAACTAAATATTTTGATTTGTACTTTTAATTTTTCTCCAGTAGTCACACTACTTAATACTATATAAATTATAAATATTAGATGTCATATACCAAAGAAAAACGACCAAGATCACCTATGTCCGAGGTGGGGATCGAACCCACGTACTCAGCTTTCGCGGCTGATGCCTGTACCCCTCTGTGTAAGACCGAGTGGCCGAGGGGTACAGGCATCAGCCGCGAAAGCTGAGCTCGATCCCCACCTCGGACATAGGTGATCTTGGTCGTTTTTCTTTGGTATATGACATCTAATATTTATAATTTATAAATTATCACTTTTCTCACAGACCACCGTAGTCTGCAGCTACTGCTTAATAATGGATAGTACTTACATGTGATTGTTTGGTACTAACATGGAATTATTTATAAAAACGTTTTTATGTCGTTACTGCTTTTTATTTTCCGAAGATCGAGACAAAATAGTTTCGAAGGATTTTCGTAGAGCCACGATATGAGGTTCGGCCTGTGTCGGAATTTCGCTATAATTGTCGTGTTTCTTGAGACAATTGTAATTTAATAATTTTATTTCGAAAAAAAGTTCCAGATTTATTGGAGATTATTTAGAGGCAAATAAACACACGGATCATCCGATCGTAAGCGGTAACCGTAGCCAATGGATGCTGCATTTGTCGCACATGTCAACATGGTAAAATAGGCGCCAGTAAACTCATATAACGTGTCTTTCAGGCTCAATAATATGCTGTTAACAATTTTCCCATTCCTCATGGGCACCTTGTACATATCCGTACATGGCGTGAAGTACTTGATAACTCCAGATATTTTGGTAAAGGAAAAGCAATTTTATTTTTGATAAGTTCAAGTTCATTTTTCTTCTAGCATTCATCTCGAGTTATCAATGATATATATATGTCGTTATTTTTCGCGATAGCTTCGACGAAAATACTTTTAGTTCGATATCTATCTATATATATAAACGGCAATGTCCTGACTGACTGACTGACTGACTGACTGACTTAAATCAACGCACAGCCCAAACCACTGGTCCTAGAGAGTTTAAACTTGGCATGTACATTCTTTATAATGTCTAGAGGCGCACTAAGAACGGATTTTTGAAAATTTATCCCGTAAAGGGGTTAAATGGGGGGTTAAAGTTTGTATGGGGAAATAAGATTAGTTGGACTATTTTATTCGAAACTTCACAGGAATGTTTTTAATAATAAATAAGTAAACACGTATTTCAGGTTTTTTGAAAATTCATTCCCTATGGGGGTTAAATGGAGGGTTAAAGTTTGTATGGGGAAATAAGATTAGTTGGGCTATTTTATTCGAAACTTCACAAGAATGTTTTTAATAATAAATAAGTAAACACATGTTTCAGGTTTTTTGAAAATTCATCCCTTAAAGGGGTTAAATGGAGGGTTAAAGTTTGTATGGGGAAATAAGATTGGTTGGGCTATTTTATTCGAAACTTCACATGAATGTTTTTAACAATAAATAAGTAAACACGTATTTCAGGTTTTTTGAAAATTCACCCCTTAAAGGGGTTAAATGGAGGGTTAAAGTTTGTATGGGGAAATAAGATTAGTTGGGCTATTTTATTCGAAACTTCACATGAATGTTTTGACAATAAATAAGTAAACACGTATTTCAGGTTTTTTGAAAATTCATTCCCTATGGGGGTTAAATGGAGGGTTAAAGTTTGTATGGGGAAATAAGATTAGTTGGG
The DNA here is from genome assembly GCA_025490895.1 of Thaumatotibia leucotreta. Classification (NCBI taxonomy): domain Eukaryota; kingdom Metazoa; phylum Arthropoda; class Insecta; order Lepidoptera; family Tortricidae; genus Thaumatotibia; species Thaumatotibia leucotreta. The sequence goes on along the minus strand of JALPQI010005155.1, from coordinate 28,819 downwards.
CTATTTTATTCGAAACTTCACAGAAATGTTTTTAATAATAAATAAATAAACACGTATTTCAGGTTTTTTGAAAATTCATTCCCTATGGGGGTTAAATGGAGGGTTAAAGTTTGTATGAGGAAATAAGATTAGTTGGGCTATTTTATTCGAAACTTCACATGAATGTTTTTAACAATAAATAAGTAAACACGTGTTTCAGGTTTTTTGAAAATTCATTCCCTATGGGGGTTAAATGGAAGGAAGTTTGTAAGAAGGAACCAGATTCGTTGGGCTATTTAATTCAAAACTTCATAGAAATGTTCTTGCCAATGAAGATGTAGGTACTTATCTACATGTACCATGTTATAATATACGAGTAACATAGGTACGATGAATACGTAGATACTTTTAATATTAAATTTTGGTAAGTACCTAATGCAGTTTGCTACATAAAAGGTAATTGTGAGGTTTTATTTTTTAATTCTAGACAAAACCATATTTATTTGTTTGTTCGTTAAAAATATCTACAATTTTGCATGGCGACATAATGATTCAAAGTGAACGAATTTCAAATGTTTGTTTGACAGCTCGCGGACAGTATATGTATAAGCCGCCCGGGTACACGGGCCGCCTCACAGTAAATTCAGCTTTCTATTTCGTGTAGTTTATTTGCAATCAAGTATTTAATTATGTCATACTAATATGCTGTTCAATGAAACAGACTTCAAACAGAATGTAATAAGGTAAGATTCTACTTAGGTTTAGGAAAGGTAAGAACTGCGACCCCACACAGAAACGAACGGCTATCAAAATAGGTTTTGGGTTAGATTAGAAATGCGACTCCACACAGAAACGAACGACTATCAAAGGAGGTTCAGGTTAAATTTGAATAGTAACCCCATACAGCAACGAACGGCTTTGAAAGTAGGTTTAGGTTAGGTTTGAACTCCAACCCCACACAGAAACTAACGGCTATTAAAGTAGGTTTAGGTTAGGTTAGAACTGCGACCCCACATATAAGGAAACGGCTATCAAAGCAGGTTTAGTTTAGGTTAGAACTGCGACCCCACACAAAAGAAAACGGCTATCAAAGTAGGTTAGGTTAAAACTGTGACCCCACACAAAAGCAAACGGCTATCAAAGTAGGTTTAGTTTAGGTTAGAACTGCGACCCCACACATAAGCGAACAGCTATCAAAGTAGGTTTAGGTTAGGTTAGGACTGCGACCCCACACATAAGCAAACGGCTATCAAAGTAGGTTTAGGTTTGGTTAGAACTGCGACCAGTGCGACCCCACATAGAAACGAACGGCTATTAAAATATGTTTAAGTTAGGTTACAACTGTGACCCCACATATAAGCAAACAGCTATTAAAGTAGGTTCAGGGTTAGTTTAGAACTGCGGAATAAATATTACTAAATTTAAACCAAACTAAAATAAGAACACGTAAAGGAAAACCTCAAGCACCATTCAAAATTCCCTGATTTAAATTTACTGAAAACTATTCTTCGACAGAATGACTTGTCGATGAAATGAAAATACTGGAACCGTTGTCTTTGAAACAAAATTCGATTAAATGATTGTCGACTCAAGTCAAGGCGACCCCCAAAAAAAAATATCACAAACATTAAACTTATTTCGGTCACTTTTGAATCTCCTGAGAAAAAAAAACAAAATAGGATTCATTATTTGCAGGAAACCGTGTAACATGCATAATATATAACTACATACAATCGAAATGGTAACCTCCTTATTTTTTAAAGTCGGTTGAAAACATTTTTTTTCATATAAGTCCAAAATCTACGCGTGCTAAGCCGCGGGCAAAAGCTAGTATATTATGTACCTACTTGATATAATAGACGGCGTTTGAAATAACTTCAGTAAAAGCATGTCATACGCAAGACGTAAGTGATAAGTTTTCTAAATCCTTTAGGTTAATGGTTGGCTGCTTTTGTTGTACTACCTACGCCGATATTGAAAACCTATTCGAATATTTCTTAGCTGTACAGGGTGGGGCTTGTAACACGAGCAAAATATTAAACTTACTTATGCCGACATCACAGACTTTACCTGTGTATTTCTGTGTAATATACAATACATGAGCTATGTCGTTTTTGAAGAAAGAAATCTCAAAATGAAAACTATAAAAAAACAGTGAGTTATGACAAAAATAAGTTTTTGGGTAAATACGTAATTTTTTCTAAAACTAATTCAAAATCAGAAAAGATAATGACATTCGAAATGTGGCCAGGAATAAAAAAAGCCTTTAAAGTTTGTCGCATACTCATTCCCACCCTGTTTAACCCATCCTTATACGAAACGTTTGATTGAAAACAACACAATTATTTAGCGCAATAAGTTGATGAATAATATATGTTTTCTCCAATATGCTCGGAAATGTTCGCATTAATGTAGCAAAAACGAAACGCGAAGTACCTTCTTATGTACCAGCTCAAATTAAAAAAAAAGATTTTCATTATTGTACAGTTTTTGCGGCCGCGAAATTGTACTAAAATCCATTAATGTATTGTTTTTTACTTCTTAAAAACTACTTTTGGACTTTGAAAAAAATGCATACAGCCAAATTCTAAAGCCACGACCAAACGCCTGGTCTGGATAGAGCGAGAGACGGCGATCAAATCTATGGCCGTCTCGTTCTATCATGAGTTACAAACGCCTCGGTGTGTCAGGTCGTGTAGGTACGGTTTAATGAAACCATAGATATCGTTACTATTTTTTATGAACGACCATGCATTAAAAAAAAGTTTAGGCGGGAATCATAAGAGATTTTTTCTTTTCAATTGTTATTCAATTTGCAAGAAAAATATTTTGTTTTATTTCCTTGCATGTTTGGAGAAAAGTCCTATATGTGCCTCGGACGGAAATAGAATTTCGTGGATTCGTATGTAATTGTCGGCCTCAGCTTCGCTTCGTCCGACAAAAAATACTCATCCACGAAATTCGCTTTCCCGGCCTCTGCAATAATGTACTATTTTTTTAAACAAACTTTAATGTAATCATAATCGTCTGTAAATCATTAATGACACTATATTAGGTATAAGTTTTTCAACTTTAACTATGCAAACCTTGTTCATTTTCACATCGTAACTCAATAATTTCTCAAAATTACATTTTTTTCCGTAATCCACTCCATTGTACGAGTAAGTTTCAGATGCTTTTGCTGGCAGTCCCAATTAATAGATGGCAACTCAGTACAAAGGACCATGCCCAACTTTGTATGGAACTTTGCCCCAAAGTCAACACAGTTAAAAGTTACATTGTTGAATAGGTCTTTAAATCTACTTCATTTCATTCTATGGGCACCAAGATGAATTCCATTGCAGAACTGAGATATTCATATTTGTCAGTGTGAAGATTGTATTCACACTGACAAAAATATGAATATGTCATAGATCAGAGATACTGGTCGTTAATCATTAGGATATCGAAGTGTGTAAAATAGTAGATTGTTCAACGAGGGACTAAAACAGGCCATTATGACACGAGATATTTATCCACCCGAGCGTAGCGAGGGTGGATGTAGTTCGAGTGTCATTATGGCTGTTTAGTCCCGAATTAAACACTCTACTTTTCACTTAGAATGCGAGGAAAAAAGCTACGTTCTACATAATCTCAGTATTAATTAACAGAAAGAACAAATAAGAAACAAAAAAATTATATGTTCTGTGATGTCAAAACTTCCGATTTCTTCGGAACATGGCCACTTTACTATAAATTCGCAAACTTTTTCAAGTTATAGGTATGGTTTAGTTGGAGTATGGTTTTAAGCTTCTTAGATTTTCTTAGATTCAAAATATGTCAGAAATACGCCTTCCATAAATGATGTTGGTACCTACCTAATTTGCTTTCCAGTTTTCCAATCCATAAAAGTTTGATACGCTTTTGAATATATTACACTAGATTTCGGCGGCAAAAGATTTTGCACCACTTCTTTTGCATTCTTCTTCATTCTGGAGTAAGGCGTTAATACTTCTTCATCGCATGACGTGACATCGTAAATTATATAACTACGATTTGAACAATATTACTTATGGACCAAAACACAAAAAATAAGCAATCAAATTCGTTCCGCGTTTAAGTTTTTATCTGTATTCCTTTTTCGAAATATGACGCTTTAAATACTTGCATATTTAGCCAACGAATTGGAGCTAACTACATAACTATTTTGAAGCTAATTGGTTATTAAAAAATAAGTAATAAATTGGATTCAATCTTAATCATATATTAAACAAGTATTAAATATACATGTATATCAAGAAAATAAATCGATTCTCCTTAATATTTTTTCACGATTGACATTTTGAGGTTATTTTCAATGTCAATAACCGTTCGTTCAAAAATCATAAACACTAGAAATGGCTGTTTAGGGGTTTCCAAAGTCAATTAAAAAAAAGTTTAGAGGTTGTATCCACGGCATGCACAAAAGTGTCCATTCACAAGCACTGAAAATGGCGACTATCCTTTATTCTTGAACACCGTGAGTGTGGCTGTTTACGGGTTTCCAACGTCAATTAAAAAAAAATTACTTTAGTCCCTAGAGATTAATAAAGAGTTTTAGTCCCGATATGCAGGGACTAAAATAACATTTTAAGAGCATGAGAAGTGAAAAAAAGATTGTGCACACGTGATTGTTTGTTAACCACCTCACTCGCTTAGTTTCTTTTTTCTTTTGACATTAGCCTTTTTTTTACATACAAAATAAGGGTGATCACTGGTAGCTGCAGCTACCAAAATAAACTAGTGGCTAAATCTACAGAGGTTTTCTACTGAATTAGCTCGTATTCAGGCTGACAAATATATGAATATCTCAGTTCTGCAATGGAATTCGATTTCGTGCCCATATAATGAAATGAAGTAAAGTTAAAGACCTATTTAATGATCTAACTCTCATGTTTGTTGGTCTTGGGGCAATTTTGACGCATGGTCCTTTCAATGTCAAATATCGGGACTATGAAATATTAGTCCGTGGGCTACTCGGCCTGAAATTAGAAAACGGTATAATTTGGGGGTACCAAGTGTCCTTTTTACAGTAGTTAGACATATTCATAAGGATGTTAAAAAAGTATGATAGACATCTCAAAGTGGTAGCTAATAGGCATACGGGCTATTTCAAGATTTCCGTTGTATGACAGGTATGGTTAAAATTAAGAGGAACAAATTTTCCTTTTCACGGCTGTTAGGTAAGCTTATAAAAACGTCAAAAATGCAAGATTGCCGTTTATAAGTGCTACCTAACAAAAATGGGGGCCAATCAAAGATGGTGGATCTCAAGTTTTACAAAATCAAGTATATCTCGAGAACTATTAAATATATCTAATTACTCTCTGGAACAAAATTAAAGGCATATCTGCAAGCTTCATATTTTGCATACACACCATATTGCTAAAACCAACCAATAATTAATTATGACCAAATTTATGAAAATTTCGTGATTTTGATTTTTTTTGTGTCGTGTTTTTACATAGTAGTCATGACGCTAGAAAAATTAAATATTTTTTTAAAGATAGTGTATTTAATAAGCTTGAATTTGATGTATGTAACTTGTTGGCGGTATTTAAAAAAAAGACCCATAAAAAAATATTTAAATAAATTGTAGTCATTATCCACCGTATACTTAGTGATTTAAGAGGCGATTTTTTTATATTTTTCAATCTTGGTTATTTGAAATAAGCACTATTATTTACGAGTGGCACTTCCATCGCCTCTTAAATCACTAAGTATACGGTGGATAATGACTACAATTTATTTAAATATTTTTTTATGGGTCTTTTCTTTAATACCGCCAACAAGTTACATACATCAAATTAAAGCTTATTAAATACACTATCTTTAAAAAAATATTTAATTTTTCTAGCGTGATGACTACTATGTAAAAACACGACATAAAAAAAATCAAAATCACGAAATTTTCATAAATTTGGTCATAATTAATTGATGGTTGGTTTTAGCAATATGGTGTATATGCAAAATATGAAGCTTACAGATATGCCTTTAATATTGTTCAAGAAAGTAATTAGATATATTTAATAGTTCTCGAGATATACTTGATTTTGTAAAACTTGAGATCCACCATTTTTGATTGGCTCCCATTTTTGTTAGGTAGCACTTATAAATAGCAATCTTGCATTTTTGACGTTTTTATAAGCTTACCTAACAGCCGTGAAAAGGAAAATTTGTACTTCCTAATTTTAACCATACCTGTCATACAACAGAAATCTTGAAATAGCCCGTATGCCTATTAGCTACCACTTTGAGATGTCTATCATACTTTTTTAACATCCTTATGAATATGTTTAACTACTGTAAAAAGAACACTTGGTACCCCCAAATTATACCGTTTTCTAATTTCAGACCGACTAGCCCACGGACTATATCGAGTCTCAGTCCTAATAAATGTGAACCCGTTTTAAAATTATGCAAATAATTTAGATATAAGCTAATTATTTCGAAGTTGGGATGTGAAGAATTAAAGACACACATATTTTTCATCGTTTGTTGATTTCATCTTATCGATGGCAACTCAAGCTATGATGACGAGTATTGGTACAGCGTTGGATACTAGTACTTCTACCTTAAAAGTTTTTCAACTTCAACTAAACAAACCTTGTTCATTTTCACATCGTAACTTGGCAAAACTTGGCGATACCCGAGCGGGCGTATTTCGGGCCACGCTGTCAATATGGTAATACTACACCAATATTTGGAAGGGCCCGCAAACTCGCAAGTTATTTGCGGCGTCGCCGGAGACACACTGTTGGGGTGACAACTTAGTTATTTATAGATTATCATCACTACATAGTATAAAATAAAGTCACTTTTTCTGTCCCTTTGTAAACTTAAATCTTTAAAACTACGCATCAGATTTTGATGACATCGTTTTAAAATAGGTAGAGTATACGTAATTCAAGAGGAAGGTTTTTATGTAGGTATAGTACCCGTGCGAGGCCGGGGCGGGTCGCTAGTTATAAATAAAAGAGCGAAATTTAAATATGTAGGATTAGGATATCTTGAGAAGACCAATGTCTGTTCTGTCAATTAAAAATTACTGTAATATTAAACATATTTCATTGTATTCTCTTGATAATTTCTAACCGATTTCAACAAAAAAAGGGAGAGGTTCTAATTCGACAGATTATTTATTTTTCCCCTCACTAGCTCGTAAAGTGCTCGTTTATCCTTTAATACGAACGTGTAAAAACGCATATTATTCACTTGTGTGGCAAAGTAATGATCTTGGTTTTGGAATAACAAAACGTAAAATGCTCATGGAAATTGTTCCATATTAATGATAATTAAATAATTTGTTTGAGAATTTAGTGTAAAATACAAACCTTTATATAATATGATGATTTTAACATATAAATCCTAAAATTCCATAAGTAACAATTGTTTTAGTGAATGATGATAAGATGACTAGATGCAATCACAAAACGCAGAAAATGTCAACGTCAACATTGTCAAAGAATATTATAGGTTATAATCTTTATTTACCGACTCGAACACGCATAAAAATAGTAAACTAAACAACTTTCAGGGTGTTCTGTTATAATTTTGTAAAAATAATGAATGAGAATGATTTAATAATGCATTGGCGTTGGTGTGCAACTACAGGAATGTGTTAAAATCGTGCTGCGTTTACTTTTTCGTGGTAAGTTTACTGCGACAAAATCTTGCATTAAATACATGATGCATTTGGAAAATTATTATCACTAACGATGATCTATGATAATGATGATTGTAATGTGAACAAATAATTACCTTTTTTGAGTTTCCTCGCTATAGTGAGGGGAAAAGTTTTGTGTTACACACGGGTGCAAATGTATTTTACTTCTCGTATGTTAAAACACTCGCTGCTCAGGATTCTATTTTAGAACCACTCGCTTCGCTCGTGGTTAAACTATAGAATCCTTTCGCTTGCTCGTGTTTCAATTTCATACTCGCGGGTAAAATACAACTTTGCACCCTTGTATAACAAATAACTATTTCATAATTGTTAGTATTCGACGTAACATCGTTAATCCCAATGTAATAAAAAAAATATATCCGTTGGTTTACGTAAGTAGCACTATGACTTTTCGGGTCATCAGTCAAAAAAGGGCAGAGTTAAATATTGAGGAAGAAAATTGTGAAAAATAAATAATCTGTCGAATTGAGAACCTCTTCTCTTTTTGTTGAGATCGGTTAAAAATTATTAATAGAATACGTTTAACTATGTTAAATATTAAAGTATATTTTCAATATACTTAATACATCAAAAAGAAAACAATAAACAGTATACACGACGAATAAAATTACTTACCTGATTACTGGACAAATTCAAAAATATGTATACGTAACGGTGCATTCAGACGAAAAGAGCATTCGCTGTTCTATCACGCTACTCTACGAAATTCGATCGTTACACGAATCGTGATTCGTTGATTTCGTAGAGTGGGGGATAGAACAGCGAATGCTCTTTTGGTCTGCATGCACCTTAAGCAGTTGTTTCAACAAAACTGACCGGCATTCGACTAAATTGATCACACCAACGTTTTAATCCAAAATTCTCGAAACTGACTGAGTTTTCACGGCACGTCAGTCAGGCTTAATATAATCTGGTTGACGCCGGACAAACATGGCGGCAATTAAAATTGATTCTTTTGATCCAGCTTTGAGTTTGCCGATTCTCAACTCTTATTTAAATAAAATTAAAATAAATATCTTGGGACATCTTACACAAATCGATTCAGTCCCACGGTAAACTCAATTAAGGCTTGTGATGTGGGTACTAAGCGACGATAAATATGTATAGTAGATATATACACGTACATATCTATATGTAAATACATACACAGCCATGACCAAGGAACAAATATTTGTGATATACAAATAATGCCCTCGCCAGGATTCGAACCCGGAACTTCCAGCTTCGTAGGCAGGGTCACTAACAACTAGGTTACGTAGGCTGACAATAGGACATTACGACACAAGAGCGAAAAACATGAAATTCGAAACGACGTGTTTTAAATCGATACGAGTTACGAATATCGTTTTTGCACGTGTCTCGTACGACGTTTTTTAGTGCAGATGGCCCTCCGAAGTTTTGGACTTGACGTAAAATGACCCACTTCTCGCACTAGAGCCTAAAAAGTACACCATCTGTACTAAAAAAATATTTTTAAGGGTGTCGGTTTCGTAAAGAAAGCTTCACAGTTTACTCGACTGGCTGTCAAGTTGGAGCTATTAATCACGGCAACAGAAGGCTGTCGCAAATTGGAATTAAGACCTAAATATACTTAGCAGCAACTTTGGCAGTCTACAATTAGGTTTCTCTTTATCAGATCTAGATTTAAGAAGGTCCGATAAAACTAAGTTATGCTATATTAACTATAAGTAATATGGCCTAAAATTAATATACAGGGTGCCCATGAGGAAGGAAAAAAAAATCAACAGCGGATTTCTGACCAAATTTGAAGTTAAAAATGTCATATGAAGTTTTCTGGATTGAGTCTATTTTAAGAGAAAATTTGATTTTTTCCTAAAACCGTTTTAGCCCGTTACGCTATGATAAACGCATTTTAGGAAACGATTTTGTTACCATGTTGTCTTAGTCTTATCACACTTAAGTGACAAGTAAACATCAAATAAACAAAAAAATCTTTAATTTCCTAGCAAATGAAAAAAAAACGTTTAAAGTGAATTTTTTACGATAGTTTCATTAATAAAATTCTTTTTTTGTGTATTGATGCATTCAAAACATCAAAAAAAAAAAAATTTTTTTTGCAGATTTGACCAAAACTCACTTAACATTTTTTACTTCTTTTAGTCTCAGGAATATGCTGTTAAAATTTTTCCCTTTCCTCACGGGCACCCTGTATGTTGTTGTTTGATATTTACTAGGTCGTTTTTAGGGTTCCGTAGCCAAAATGGCAAAAACGGAACCCTTATAGATTCGTCATGTCCGTCTGTCCGTCTGTCCGTCTGTCACAGCCAATTTACTCGGAAACTATAAATGCTACAGTAACGAAATTTGGTAAGGATATGTGTTGTATGAACCGCTACAGGAATGTGATACTAAATTGTAAAAAAAACCATTGGGGTGGGGGCCCTCCATACATGTAACTGAGGGATAGAATTTTTTTTTTAGTTGTACATAAGCGTGTGGGGTATTAATAGAAAGGTCTTTGCAAATGATATGAAGGTTTATACATCACATTTTTATTTAAGCAAATCGTTTTCGAGATATCAGGTCTCAAAGTCTGAAAAATGTGTCCCCCCCCCTCTATTTTTTAAACTACGCGATATAAAATTCTGAAAAAAATATATTTTATGCACATTAATAAACTCTATCAACGATTTTTGGTTTGATAAAATTATCTCTTATAGTTTTTGAGGTAGGTTGATTTAACTGTATTTTTTTAATAATAAATTGATAATGGTACGGAACCCTATGCGCGCGAGTCCGACTCGCACTTGGCCGGTTTTTTTAATATAAAATAAATGTGTGAAGAATATGAGCCTTAAGCTACAAATGCTACAGCAAGGCTTCTTAGAATACAATAACTCTTTATTGTACCTCAAAGACAAATATAGAATAAATAATAAAAACACACTAGAATTTTGTAGATTACTTGTACGTATTTTATCTTTCATATTTTTTACGGGATATTTAATACTCAACCTCACCCCTTAGCATTATAAGAATAGCCATTGCTATTGGATTTGAAACCTTACTTGGATTGATTCAGACTGTAAGTTTTACATTTTTTTATTACTTCATTAAGATAATTAGTAATGTACGGTATGGTCACCCTGTCCAAAAACACCAACTCGCCCCTTTCGCAACTCTTCTCTCCCCGTTTATAACCCAACGTGCCCTCGCACATGGAGTGAGTAGGGTAGGTATTACCCTACTCACTCCATTTTACTAATACAATCAGCTTAAAAACAAATGAACAATTACGCATAATCCTACTTCATTTCTATAGCAGTTTCCTACGAGAATGTTTCAACGCAGAGAGCTGTTTGCAGTCGAGAGTTCTTGAATCTGTTTTACACTAGCACTTGTGGGATCGGGAAGTACAAAATACGATTGGTTTAGAACTTAAGACAAAACCCTTACCATAGATTCAGAGGCTGCAGTCGTAAACGTGCCTATGAGTTACTAGCGAAACAATCCAATATGACTGGATAATCATACACATTACACAACATTCGAGAAGCGTTCAAAATTCTATCCTGAATACCAAGTATCGTAATAAGTTTCCAAAATTCCAAAATTAAATGTTCACATAGATAACGTACTTGTCTCTTTTTTAGCTAATTGTATTCGTTTTGTAATTTATAAAGCATTAATGAAATTGATGCAGATGACATGAAAGTGGCACGTAAAGATGCGTAATAAATAAACCATAATCGCAGGAAAATGTTCTCAATGGCAGTTTCCTTGAGACATTTTTCTGGTGACAATTTACATAAAATTATAATCATTCTGAGAATGGGCCAGATTTCCCGAATGCACTGTGAATATAAAATTATGCAAACTTATTACTGTAGATTATACAGTTCCTGCGCCAAGTGCAGTTTACATGAGATGATAGACTGTCATTGTGTCAAAAAATATGTAATTTATTTTGAGACTACAGTCAGTGAACTTATGGTAGGGGTACAGGAATCTACTGTGAAATTTAATCTAACCGCGGAAAGAGGAGTTTTATAGAGTTAACTAGAATAAAGCGCACAGGTGTCGTACAATACGGTGACTTGGGACAAAAAAGACGTTCTTGAACCAAAATCATAGTTTTTTTATTTAAGTTATTCTGTGATTGTTTGAAATTAAAGTTCATTATTTTGATGATGTAGGTACTCAAAATCCCATCTCAGCCCGTGATTGTAGAACTTTGTGGTCAGGAGGGATAGTAATTGGGTGAGATAAGAAACTGACTTGTCAGACTGGTTTTACATTAAAAACATTATAATAGCTTTCAGCTTGCTAAAATTATAACAACGGTAGGCCCTATTCTCCCCGTTTATGATTCAACTATCCTTAAACATCCTTATTTACCTCATTTACCATCCGACTTTTCTTTAAGCAATTGAGTTGAGTGGCTTAGTTTATTTTATGTACACTTGTGAAGATTGGATCCATTCTCTCTGTCAGCAAGTAACTGCGTGTAATTAATATCATGATACACCTACCTATTTACTACTTAATAATATTATTTTATTGTTGTTATTAAAGATACAATTAAAAAAAAAATAAAAGCAATATGACGGCGTGGTGTCAACAAATCGGCTTTACTTCGTCGAGCACTAGGACTACTCGGAGTCCATTATCCATTATTTACGTAAAATACGTAAATAAAATAGAGCTCGAAGTTTCAAGAGGTCACGATCGTAAAAACCAGGTGCCCAAACTTTAAGGCCTTTAAGGGCACCCTTAGGGACCTAAAGGTCGGATTATGTAATGTTCGAGTCTACATGAATGACGCCGTAAAAACTGTATGTAGACTCCGCATCTCCGAGGCGTTTTTTGGCTTGAAATATACCTAAGTACTCATGTAAACTATAACTACGCCTCTTGGTCTCAGTATTAAATGTACCTAATACTTTAAAAATATATTTTTTACACTTTTCAAGGTTAACCTTTATGTTGAAGATGTCCTTACCTCAATTCGATCCTAAAGCTTCTTTTTTTATCGTTATTTAACGCAACATAATTTAATGCGGATAGCGCACACCCGTTGATGAATGAAATATAGTTTATCAATCAACTACAGCTTTTTAGTCACTATCGGCTAGGCTGCGGAGGCCGTAACAAGAATAATGCCATCCTTCTTGTTTATTCATTATTGTTGTTGTCTCTTTGGTGGAAAGGTGTTAAAATTGTATTTCATCTCCTTTCTTCGTTTCTTGCTTTGTTGCTCTCAGTGCCGTTTTTTATGGATCACATCTTGGATGGCAGACTTCTAGGTCTTTCGATTTCTTGCGAATAGTTATATAAATATATTGGAAATGTGGACCTAGATGGAAAGTTGGTTACCTGACGGTACAATCGCCTTGTAATGAGGCCCTTCCTTTAATTATTTCATCTGAAACATGACTTTTCCAGATTCTTTGCAGTTTTCTTCGTAAGTTCGGACAGTTTGAGAAGTCATCGATGACATGATTGAAAGCCTAGATAATAACCCAGCTAGAGGCGTTTCCTATTAACCGAAACCTAAGGGCAGGTACTATTATCGTGTTACGAATAGATATATTTAGGGGTACCCCATCTACCAGTAAGTGATCTCGTGGCTAAGCCAACCCCACGCTAAACCCTTTGTGATATTGTCGCCGTAATCGATGTAGAATGACTACGTTATAAATAGGGGCATTAGGGTGAAATATTGGCGTAATTTGCGAACGGCCTAAAAATAACCATGTTGGCTGGAATCCTTCCTTTTTGTTCATAACCTAGCGTTAGACAAAAATTATATGTATAAAGTCGGGGTGGATACTTCATATATTTTCTATGGAAAAATTCGGGTCAGCGTGAACCATAATTTTCTCTTACCCTGCGGCTTTGTTTCGGCTATCCGTCCCTTTTTTATTGTATTGATTAAAAAGACACGGATAGCTGCGAGAAGGTCGTGTGTTGATGTCAGACACAAGATATGCTAGGGCCGAAGGGTAAGAAAAGTTATGGTTCAGTTATCAATTATCATATTTTATTTTACTTGCCTGTTCCATACACAACCTTAGATATTAGTAGGCGGAAATGTATGGAACATGAGTTTTTTTTCTCGAATCGGATGTCGGTCTCATAGTAAAAGTTCGTCAAATGTGGCCGGTGATTAAAAAATCAACCTGTATTGTATTTATTTCATTTGTAGGCGAAAAGGTACGTAAGTAAGTACTAGAGTAATAAACATAAGAGTAATAACATAGCATTAAGTCCGCCTTTTGTATGATTTTTTTTGTGCACTAAAAATTAAATAAATAAAAATAAATAAACAGCATTTTCAGTAACTTTAACTTGAATCGATGCGATGTGCCGTAATTCCGTAGCCATTCTTCAATGCTTTATGGCCGAAATAATGTATCCAGGGTTTTTTTCGTCTTGTGTCAAAACGCAGCTTATATACTCGTACCTATATCTTTTCCTGTAAAAACCAGGATACCTATTCCTGTATAAGGCAGTTACCCCACTATATAAGTTCCTTCAAGCATTCACTCGTTACTTCAACGTACTTATGCGCTTAAGCCTTCTGGTAGTTCCGACAATTTGCAATCTAGGTTTTAGCTAGGTCACGAACCTAAATTCTGAGGGCTTTTAATCAAGAGTTCCTGTTGCACCGGGTTCCGACAGGGATGTTTTATTTTGGTTGTGTAGATAACTATCCCGACTAAAGTCAAAGTCAAAGTCAAAGTCAAATAATTCTTTATTCAAATTGAAATAGCAACAAACTCTTTTGAATCGTCTAGATATGAAAACTACTTCCGGTTCGAACCCTACACCGCTGACCCAAGAAGAACCGGTAAGAAACTTGGCGGGAATTATTTTTTCAAACAATGATGGTACATCTTACAACTAACATGCATTAAAAAAAAAAAAAATTGATTTTAAACAAATTGAAATATAATAATACGTATAATAACAAGAGATGTAAAGTCTCTAAAAGTCACAACTTTTAGGAGTAACTAAAGTAACTAATATAAATGCGAAAGTATCATCATTATCATCATCATCATCATATATAAATGCGAAAGTATCATCATTATCATCATCATCATCATATCAGCCGAAAAACGTCTACTGCTGAACATAGGCCTCCCCTAAAGATTGCCACAATGATTGGTTCTCCGCCACCCGCATCCAGCGACCTTCATCATGTCATCAGTCCACCTTGTGGGGGGCCACAGATCAGTATAGATAGCTAACGGAGGCATGGAACATGTCGCAGCGTTATGGCCGATAGGCCTTTATAGTGTGACAGATGCGCGCCCTATGAGCCAGTCGCAACTTACCCGCGACTGCAGAATGAGCTCGAACATATCCGCAAAATGCCGAATTGTGCCGTTATTTCTTGTAATAAAATATTTTAAAATAAAAATAAAACCGCCTTCAAAAATTCGCCCGATCTAAAAAGTAAAAAATAATTTTAGTTCCTACTACTTAGGATTTCCTACCCAAACCTTTAAACCCTTTACCCTATTCATTGAAATAAAATATTATGGCTAGGTATCCTACAGATTTCTTAGAAGTCGGTGCCAAGCCAAATACGTTCATAGGTATATATTAGATAGAGCTTTGTAACTTACTGTCAGTCCGATTATGTTATTATCAACAGAATGATCTAACTCAGTCATTTTGATGAAAGCATAACCGGAGTGACAGTAAGTTCTATGACTTGACTATAGACAAAAATCTATCAAATACAGTCATATACTCGCGAAGTGAACATATTTGGCTTGGCACCGACTTCTAAGAAATCTGTAGGATACCTAGCCATAATATTTTATTTCAATGAATAGGGTAAAGGGTTTAAAGGTTTGGGTAGGAAATCCTAAGAAGTAGGAACTAAAATTATTTTTTACTTTTTAGTTCGGGCGAATTTTTGAAGGCGGTTTTATTTTTATTTTAAAATATTTTATTTTTTGCTTTTTAGTAGTATAAAATCGTTATTTAGTATGCACTGCACTGTAATAGGCCAGAAAACCTGAACTGGATAACTTAAATATTCAAAGAATTATCCCATTATCGAGGAGATATACATTGTATCATCAGTAGGTATGAATAATTTCAAAGATTATAGGTAACAGCCTTAGCATGCCTATATTATTTAAAGAATCACTAACCGCTAACCAACATGTCATAACTACTAAGCAGAAACTTGAATAGATCTCGAAAATGTATGACAGTTGTTACATTCTAAAAATTACTTAATCGTTAAGGAGTTATACCTTTCGTCATCAGCTCACCAACATGAGACTATGACTACCTAAAGGCAAATACTCAAATAGCTTCCAAAATATATGAACTATGGTATATTTAAGGAATTATCCCCCAACTCCTAATCTCTAAGGAGTTGTACCTTCCATCATCAGCTCACCGACATGAAAGGATGACCACCTAAACGCAAATACTCGAATAGCTTCCAAAATACATGAAATATGTTATATTTAAAGAATTGTTCTCCAACTCCTAATCTCTAAGGAGTTGTACCTTTCATCATCAGCTCACCAACATGAAAGGATGACCACCTAAAGGCAAATACTCGAATAGCTTCCAAAATACACGAAATATGTAATACTTAAAGAATTATCCCCCAACTCCTAATTGCTAAGGAGTTGTACCTTCCATCATCAGATCACCAACTTAAAACGTTCATGACTAGACGCAAATACTTGATTAGTCTTTGAAAATAAATGAAAAATTTCATATGTGCCTACAACATTTGAAGAGTTCCCTCGATTTCTCCAGGATCCCATCATCAGATCTGAAATCGGTGACAATGGGACCAACTAGAAGGTATACCCTTTCAAACAAAAAAAGAATATTTCAAATCGGTCCACGCGTCTTCGAGTAATCGGGGAACATACATAAAAACAAAAAAGATTTCGACGAATTGTAAACCTCCTCCTTTTTGAAGTCGGTTAAAAATAGGAGTGTAAATAAACATTTCAAGGACTATTGAGTCACGTACCACATGAAAGTATTGATTTTTTTAGTTATTAGTTGTCAAAACCACGTATTTTTACAAATAATATATGTGACCGTCCATGGCTATAGGTCCCTTATGGCAGGTATTGAGTTAAGCACAGATCCTGAATCTACATTAAATAAGCTATCTAATACAAAAAAAACACGTGTCTAAGTCTCATACTTAAAAAATAAAAAAACATTAAATTGACACATGCTAAAAATGCACTTTTGAGAAATCGTCAAATGAAGTTTGAACTTAGTTTTAAGTGTGTTCCCATTGGAAGTTACATGGGTTATGATTGATTTCGTATCTTAAGGGGTTCTTCATTGGAACTCAGTTATGGTTTTTTTAATATGACGTTAAAATCATGAAAAAACCCCCTTTGAAAAGAGCAACACGCTCATATGAAAGGAATAATTAAAAAATATTTTTTTCAATTTTTTCTTTTATATATTGTAATTTGAACCATTGTATATAGTAGAACATATTTGACCTTACATTTTAGGATAGAAATATAAGTCACATAGTCAACGAAATATCTTTATTTTAATTAAATGTGATAATTACTATCACTTGAATCTTTCCTAGAACAACAACAAATTTGGTATAGTATGTTCTAAATTAATTTTAATCAGTCCACAAGAGTATCACAAAAGTATTAATATTATTCTACAGGTCACACTTTTTCGTTTAAAGACGATTAAAGTTACGTAAAAATCACAATTTCTCTCCCATACATTTGGGAAAAGGGCCCTTATGGCCAATCACAGACAAAACATGTTGATTATTATAATAAGGCACCATATTAACTTAATTTTTTTGCTAATCTTGTACAAAAACTGCAATCCGAACAAAAAATGTTATTATAATTTTTCTAAAAATATTGTTCAGTAATGAGTAATTTTCACGTAAAGTCAACGTTAATTAATTCACATAAAGTACCTGCCTAGTGATCCTGAAAGATAACACAATATGTATTGTTCACAGTCCGTTATTACTAAAACATATTCATAAATCACGTGAGGACATTTTAGGTGATTTTTGATCAAAAATCATAGTCAAATATGAAAAATGCGAAAAATTAAACCCCCCCGTTCCGCCCCTTCACCGCGTGAAGAGTTCGACATGCAAATTGTCGCGAGTAAGTTGGAAAGAGATGGTAATAGTGGCGGTGTAACGCAAAGGAGTAACGCCGTCGAGAGACGTTTTGAAGTCAGATGTAGTAGGTACTACCTACACGTAAATTTAAATTTAAAACGACCGTAGGTTAGGTACTGAGATACCTAAAGCACTTTTTGTACAGATATGAGTACCATGGATTTCACGAAAGCTGCCGTGACTGATTAGTGCGTACCATCAGGGCAGCCGTATACTTGTTTACAACCGCCATAGTATAAAAAAGGAAACATTGCAAACAAATACTTGTAAACAAATTTAATGATTTTATATATATACAGGGTTGGCAGATTAAGTCTTCTATTGAAAAAGATTCGTTTATCTATTGAAATATAAGTGATTTTCATACCCTGTATGTGATTTTAAATCGTCGATTTAATCAGCTTCATGAATTCCGAAACTCATTTTCATAAAATTTAGTTTTTTAAGAACAAATGTAAAAAGCGGTGTTGTTGGATAATGGTGCAGCGAGCATTAAAAATCGGGCGAGATTATCAACTGACCATAAAAGTAAATATTAACGTAAGTTTTAATACTGCACACCATCAATCGTTTCAAGTAGTCCTCTGCTTCCAAAATCAAGCCGAAATTGGGTAAGCTTTAAATGATTTGAGTCAGCAAAGTACCAATAAGCACCCATGGGCAATTTTTACGAAACTGTGCCTCTTATTATGTAATCTTCGATAAAATTATTAAATTGAAGAGGGGTTAATATTTTGCGCACTGCAAAATAATCACAAGATGTGAGGCCCTTATAAAACAGATAATTTATATATGTGCTTTCTCTCTTTAAAAAATATAAGAGTTAAACACAAAAAGTCGAATAGGCAGCATGAAGGTCATTTTTCAAAGAAAATGCATTTTAATTGCAAGAGTTTGGTAAATGCCGGATTGATTATGGGTATAGCGTTTTATTAAGAACTAGAAAGAAAGGTATTTAGTTATACATTTATTCCAAAAAGTTAATCAATCAGGATACAATATAATAAGAAGAAATACCAAGTTATGGCCAAAATTATGAGGCTGATATTTACCTAGCAAAGTACGTTAAATCTCTAGATAACTGAAATGCTATAAACATTTCCATATACAAATCAATGCAGGGTTTTATTGAGATGGGTTAAGGCTAAGATTCAAGTTTAAACTAGGGTTAGATAACCTAGTTAATATGACATCACATGGCAGATAAGGTAGTGCGTGCCGGATGAAATTCCTTATATGACATAATGCTTAAAATAATACATGTTAAAGGGGAGTTTATCTAATTTATCAATTGCTACGGTAATATATAGAATGTTTCTGATATAAATAACACCAAGATTAGTAACATTGTTTTGTTTTTGAACTTTTATACCACTTTTTAACTAGGACACTTAATCCGCCCAACCCCGTATATGTTGAGCTATTCCCACAAGGGACCTTTTCTACTAAACTTTGAACTCAAATTTAGTAAAGAAAGAATTAACGTACACAGCTGACACCAAGGTACACATATACTCCTGTTTGTATATTTTACTATTTTTAATAAAAAGAAAAAATGATAATTTTGAATGGTTTTACAAAATCGCCAATATCTCCGTAACTAGAAACGGCCATAAGGGACCTTTTCTTATGGACGGTCACATATAACAACAAACCGCTGACATAAATGTCATAATGATTTTACGTGGGCGTACCAATTGGTTGAACTATTCAGTGACAAATTGTATGTACGTTTTACATTGACGGCTTAGAATAGCAAGCAAGTTGCAATTTGGTAAGCGACCGTGCAATGTATCCAATTGCTAGCGATATTCACAACCGTACTGCCATTTCTTGGTACGGCCGCTGCGAGCAGGCCGCGAACTAGAGGTACGACTGACCGTGCCGATGACAAATAGGGTCGATAAATTGTTGATGTATTTGATTATATTCAATTTTTCTTTCATATTTTGACCTTTATATCAATATCTTATCTTCATAAAGGTAAAACAATATATATAGATTATATCGCGTATTATTATTTTGAGCCTTTTACAATAACCGTTGTCAAAGGTTGAAATTGTTTTATTTAAATATGTGACCATCGCGGAAACGGCTGATAACATTATGTTTATTAAGGGTACAACCGTCTAAATAATTATTTGTTCATTTGATTCCCAGCCACAATTAAGATAATGTCGTTAATAAATCGCTTTGTTCATGTTCAAATATATGTTTATAAAGATTAGATACATCGTCCAATGCGATATTTTAATCTGTATTTATTTCTTATTGAATGATAGATCGATTTTAATGTTTTTCTTAATATTCCGGCCTTATCAAATATCTATGGATAATAATTTATCGACGTAGCCTCCTCTCTAGTGCCGCGTCATATGGTAGCGCTTTAGCCAATCATAGCGTGGCAAAGGCCCGACCTCGGAGACACCGAGACTCATTACAATTTCGCTTCGTTACAAATCTCTCTCTTTCATATATCTATGTGGGGGGCCTACCCACGCTGCGCGATCAGGTACGTGGCCGCCACTCGAGAACATTTCCGCCCCAATCGTTTCTACGTGCAATGTGTCCTGCCCACTGCCACTTCAGTTATGTAATGCGTAAGTAAAACAGAGTTATTACTTATTAGATACTTGACTAAATTATAGGTAGGAACTGAAAGATTTTCATGAAATTAGGTGTGGCGATAGTGTAAATCCCGGGATAGCTACTTCAGACAGCTCGTACATGTATAATTGTATATGGATCAAAATTCTTTTCGTTGTCTTGTTTCATACGACTCTGTCACGCTTTTAGTTGCTGTTTCGATTCAGTACATAAAAAAAAACCGGTGCACTCGTATTTCTTTTTCACGCTAGATTTTAATGCATACATCAGAAATTGAAAACAAAACATCATCTTATACAAAAATCACAACTGCGCCCCTTTTTTTAGGGACACAAAATAAGACAACGAAAAAATTTTGACCCATATGTAAAACTGTCATAAAAAAACTCCCATACAAAAAGTCAAGATCACACGACCAATGTTTAGTGATGTATTAATTAAGTAAGCCTGTCCTGAATCAGTTAATATTCATGAACGAAGTTGTGTTAGCTCAGGACTCCATTGCCGGCTTTAAGGGATCAATCAATATTGTAAACTAGGGTTACAATCATTTGACAGGAGTGATCGAAGACAAGGTGGACTGTTGACCTGATGCCTTCACCAGGTCAATAGTAATGTATGGAAACCGTCACGTGACTTTTGGTACGAAGCTATCATTCTCATATATTACGAGTATCTACATTTATTCAATAGAATATAGATAAGTATAGAATTATTTATTTCAATAGAATAAATGTGTAAGGTACACTCGGCTAAGATCGGATCTAATGTAAGATCGGATGACCGCAATAACTACTAAAATAGTAGTATTTTTTCCTCACTGGCTATATTAGCAAAAAGTCATTTCATCCCGCCCCTCTCGCTAGTATGCAGCAACCGCTCAGCCGCATCAGTCGTGACCGTAGGGCTTGCAATATCGGACCATTTTCAGTTCCGGAACTGATTTTCGATATTATACTTCAATTCCGGAATAGCAGAAGTCCGTTGAACGCGAGTGGCGCAAGACCGGTCATTGGCAATCTTTGGGGCGGCCTATGTTCAGCAGTGTACGTCCTTCGTGTGATAATTATGATGATGATCAAAGAAGAGTTCCGAGTTTCATTGAAACTGCTTCCGGGTAAATCCACAAGACTGTAACGAGAGTTACCAATTCTTTTGTATGTTCTCATATTAATTAAGTACATTTAAGGGTCCACATATCTACCTACAGGGCTAGGTAGATATGTGGACCCTGACGTACGGAAACTCAACTTTGATTAATTAATTTTAAAACATACGAAAGAATTAGTAACTCTCGTTACAGTCTTGTGGATTTACCCTTCCGTGGCCTGGTTGGTACTACACCATCAATGATGTGATTACATTACATCATATAATTCATATTATTGATATTATATACAATATAACGAAAAAACTAGTATGAGTGCAAGAAAAAAATTGTTGCAATAAGATACGTAGATAGATTTACGGTTGCATTTTTGAAAGAGTTAGGTGAATATAAGATAAATAAATTATTCAAATATTCAAGTCGTACGAAAAAAAACCGGCCAAGTGCGAGTCGGACTCGCGCGCGAAGGGTTCCGTACCATTATCAATTTATTGTTAAAAAAATACAGTTAAATCAACCTACATCAAAAACTATAAGAGATAATTTAATCAAACCAAAAATCGTTGATAGAGTTTATTAATGTGCATAACATATAATTTTTTTAGAATTTTATATCGCGTAGTTTAAGAAATAGAGGGGGGGGGACACATTTTTCAGACTTTGAAAGCTGATATCTCGAAAACGATTTGCTTAAATAAAAATGAGGTTTATAAACTTTCATATCATTTTCAAAGACCTTTCTATTAATACCCCACACGCTTATATACAGCTAAAAAAAATTTTCTATCCCTCAGTTACATGTATGGAGGGCCCCCACCCCAATGGTTTTTTTTATAATTTAGTATCATAATCCTGTAGCGGTTCATACAACACATATCCTTACCAAATTTCGTTACTGTAGCATTTATAGTTTCCGAGTAAATCGGCTGTGACAGACGGACAGACGGACAGACGGACATGACGAATCTATAAGGGTTCCGTTTTTGCCATTTTGGCTACGGAACCCTAAAAAGGTTTTCCCATGTTTTCTATGTATGTCAAACTAGACCAGAAAGTACCATGTTGTGGTTCGATGACTGAACTTGATAATATGGGTACCTACCACAGAACTAAGCGCTAGCGCGGATTCTAACTTTATGGTACCTACTTAATGGAATTTCATTCTACTTTACTTTGTAGGCTTAGGCCTTCTATCCTATTCAATATCTTTGCGTTTTATATGTGACCACTCGGTAACTCTTCTGTCTGAAAAATAAATTTCTTTTAAGTATTCAAATTGTCCTTAATCATCATTACATCCTTAATTTTATTACGAGAGATTCAATCTCATCGCCTGTTGAGTACTCAACCGAATGGAATGCAATTAATTTTAAATATTTTCAAATGCTTTCCGGGTCGCTGGGTGGTTACTGTAATTTAAATACTTTAGTTAATTTTATGCTTTTTACTAATTCACTTGTTAAGAATGAACTTTTGACAGTTCATAAATGACCCTTATATCTATGACGTTAAGGCTATCGAAAAAATGGTGAGTCTTACCCTTATATCCATATAAATAAATATCTTGGGACATCTTACACAAATCGACCTAGTAACACGGTAAGCTCAATTAAGGCGTGTGATGTGGGTACCAGGCGACGATATATATAATAGATAGATACATATATTTAAATACATAGACAGCCATGACCAAGGAACAAATATTTGTGATAAATAAATACACAAATAATGCCCGCACGGGGATTTGAACCCGGAACCTCAACCTGTCAGCTTCGTAGGCAGAGTCACAACCAACTAGGCTACGGAGGCTGACGAAAATATAACTGTCAAAATTTCATTCTTAGAAATCACAGACTACTTATAATAACTCAAATAAGATAGGTACTAAGAAATTCGGACAGCCGTCTAAGTTCGAACAAATTAAAACATCAAAATGGGTATTTCTAAATGCTTTCTTTGCCAGTGCAATGTTAGCCATTGAAATAACACGTTGAATCCTGAAATTTGGAGCACACGTTATCTGCAAGCTTAATTTCTACCTTAATCCTCTGCAAATAAGGGTTAAAATGACTATTAAAAAAACGTGGCTACGAAAGTGAAGCGTAATTTCATTATAGACCTTAACTCTCTACAAATAAGAGACAATATTTGTGATCTTTACAATCTTTACATATTTATATGTATATGTTTGTTAGCGTCTTAATCGGGGGCCGCGTCGATTTAGAAGGTATTCTTTTGTGAATCTTATGTAAGGTGAGATCAATAACTGATAGTATAGAGCATTTAGAATGTGATGTGATACTTAATAGTTGCCGCATTGTGACGGATGTAAGAATACGTTTCTACCAATACAATTCTTCCCGCGGGTGTTGTAATAGTCGATTAAGGAATCGAAGTTTCACCACCCATTAATGTATGTATATGTAGTGACTTAGTGTCCACAACATAAGCCTTAATTGATCTTCCCAAGGGACTAGGTCGATTTGTGTAAAATTTTCCTGTGATATTTCTTTATTTTCTTTTTAATAATGTAGATAAACTTTTAAAAGTCATTTTACTAAAAGTATTTTACTATGTATGTAAGTTCTTTTCTGACTAACCTCTAAAGGTGCATGCAGACCAAACAAGCGTTCGCTATTCTATCCCCCACTCTACGAAATCAACGAATCACGTTTTATGTAAAGGTACAAGTTGGCAGCCGACCGCAGGCGACAACTGCAGACGACATGTCGTCGCTTCATGTCGTCGCGACACGTCGTTGCGTCCTGTCGCTGCAGTCATGATTTCGATCCCGACTGCAGACGACAACTGCAGATGGCATTCAGTTGATTCCGAGCGGTCCGTGAAACAAGATGTCTGACGTGTTCGAGATTAGTGATCGCAATTTTTTACGTCTTTTATTAGAAGAGGATGAAGATGATGATGACTTGCTTTTATTATACAGAAGAAGACGACAAGCCACATGTCCTATGATTAAATGCAGAGCAAGTGAGGGAACTTATTCAATACTGATCAAAAACCATTTGAAAAGCGATATGAAAGAATTCAGAGAGCATTGTCGTTTAAATGAAAAACAGTTCGATTTTATACTAATATACTAATATTATACTAATAAATCCATTTTGAAATGAAACACGCTCGACGTATCGTTGCTCGGCGTCAGCGACACTACTGATCTGCGGTCGGGCGACACTGACGTCTGCCGCTCGGCGACGCGTCGCTAGCTTCATGTCGCTAACTACGGAGGGAATTTCATAGAAATACATAGAAACCAGTAGTGTCGTCGCGACACGTCGTCTGCAGTTGTCGCCTGCGGTCGGCTGCCAACTTGTACCTTAACGATCGAATTTTGTAGAGTAGGGGGTTAGAATAGCGAATGCTCTTCTGGTCTGAAATCTGAATGCACCTTAATAGAATAAGACGGAACCTACTTGACCCGGCATAATTGGAGTGCTATATCATCAATCACAATCGCATACATATCCTAAGTGCTACCTATAGGTACCTACATATATTCAACTTGAGACCAAGGGCGTATTCACGCCATTGTAATGATATAGGTCAACAATTTGTCTTTTAGGGTTGCTTCATATAAATCTAACAACACATATTTTCTTTGAATATCTTGTAATGTCCAAATGAAAGATGCATGTTTACATGGGTTCGTATTAGGATTTATTCCATAGTTATGTACAAATGTACGCAACTATTTTACTGCAATACCTAATAGGTGCCTATCGGTGATGGTTTTTTAATCACAGGGTGAAATTCAGAAATGGTATAACATACACTGTTTAAATCTGGCCACTCACATAATTTATTACTGAATACTTCTGAGGAACTTGCTATAAATTGTGGCGAGAGTTACTTTTCGTTCGCATCTGTCATTCTCATACATTTATTACTAGGGCTTGCAATATCGGACCATTTCCAGTTCCGGAACTGATTTACGATATTACACTTCAATTCCGGAATTCCGATACTAGTTCCGGAATTAACGAAAATTTTGTAAATCTAGGTCATATTTAAATAAAACGTAAAATTGCTATGTGATTTGTATACAAGACACCCATGAGGAAAGGGATACAATTTAACATCATATTCCTGAGGCTAAAAAAGCAAGTTTTTTTGTGTGTTTCGAATGCTGCACATAAAAAATAATTTGATTGATGAAACTATCGCAAAATGCATTTTAAAGTTTTAGGTAATTATTGTACATTGAAATCACATTGGATCTGAAACGTGGTCGTTCACTATGGGACTCATTAGGAGGCTCAGAGTCACTTAACGAGCGATGGAGAGGGCAATGCTCGGGGTTTCTCTGCGAGATCGCATCAGGAATGACGAGATCCGCAGAAGAATGAAAGTGACTGACATAGCCCGAAGAATCGCCAGGTTGAAGTGGCAGTGGGCTGGCCATGTTGCCCGGAGGACCGATGACCGGTGGGCTCGGCGTGTTCTCGAGTGTCGACCACGCACTGGACGGCGTAGCGTGGGAAGGCCCCCCACAAGATGGAGCGACGACCTGGTAAAGGTTGCGGGTGTCCAATGGATGCGGACAGCTCACGACCGATCTTTGTGGAACTCTCTGGGGGAGGCCTATGTCCAGCAGTGGACGTCAATTGGCTGATGATGATGATGATGATGATGATTGTACATTGTGCATCAAGGGAGGTAAGCACGGAATTACTAACGAGAGTGTTAGAAGAAGAAGAGAGTTGTTGAAGGCAACACAGCGATAAAATCGTTACCTAAAATGCGTAACGGTCTAAAACGGTTTAAAAAAAAGACGTTTTCTCTTAAAATAGACTTCATCCGGTAAACTTTATAGTAAATTTTAAACTTCAAATCTAGTCATAAATCCGCTGTTAATTATTTTTCTTTTACCTCATGGGCACATTGTATTGTCCATTAATAAGTTAAAGTTAAGTTCTTATACAAAATGCTTAGTATTAGTACTTATAGGTATGGTAATTCAAATTAGAAACATTAGTCATTTTACATATGTTACAATCTTGGCAACAATCAGTTACGTACCTGTAAACTTTAGTTACAGATACCAACATTTTACTTTTTTGGAATGCTACTTGATATTAGACCAAGTGGAGACTTAAGTCAAAGTTTAAGATTCTTCGACATATGTAAATAGTAATGCGTATAATTATCGAAGGGCTAAAAGAAAAATAACGGTAAATAATTGCAACCCAATTGATCATTAAAATCTGGTACAGGATCGTTGTTTACCTTGGCCAGTTTTCGTGGTTCAGTAGTACCTAGTATTTAGTAAACACAGTTTATTTTACAGAAAATAAACATAACACAATTTGTGGTTAGAACTACTTATCGATATATATTGTGGTGGCTTTGTATCCTGTATTCTGTACCTGATTATCATAATCGTCTTGATATTTTATGTTTATCCATATAATAAAATCACTTTTTTTAAATTCCGGAATTCCGATATTAGCTGTGTCAATTCCGGAACTGTAAAAACAGCAAAATCGGTCCGAAATTCCGGAATTCCGGAATGCAGTAATAAATAGTTATTACTTAATCGCTTATCGAAAACGATTGCAGAATGTCATCATGGCTAGGCATGCAGGTGTTTTTACGTTACGACATTTTATATTTATGAGAACGAATCGGCACCTACTTGTTGATATTAATGAAAATAGAATTACTACATGCTTTTAAAGATTTTCCTGTAAAATGTCTGGAATATCGTTTCAGGTTCGCAGACGACATCGAGCTGATGACCGGAACACGACCTGGCATCTACTGGCTCATCTGCTGGAAGTACCTCTCACCCTTGGCCATGCTCGCCATCCTCATCTCTTCGTTCGTGGAACTGGCTACAGAAGGATCTGGGTAAGTTTTTCTCATTAATTTTCTACTGAGGCCCGTCGAGTCTCTGGCAGATGTCTGACCTGCTACCGCGAACACCAAAATCCGTAAATTTCTAGGATTTGTCTTTGTCTTTCCAACAAAGGCGTCATTAGAGTGACAGACAAAAATCCCCGTTTGCGCCGTTATACTAGCCTTCGTCTTCTTAGGCTTTTGGCTCATCATCATCATCTCAGCCATAAGACGTCCACTGCTGAACATAGGCCTCCCCTCTGGACCTCCACATGTGCCGGTTAGATGCGACCTGCATTTGGCGTGTCCCGGCGACCTTCACAAGGTCGTCTGTCCATCTTGTGGGTGGCTGCTGAGGAATAAATCAGTTACAGACCGGCTCTGTTTATTTATTGCCATGCTACTAAACAGAGACTACTTACTGCTACTTTAAAGAGTCTGTTTTGCGTATAAATCTAATTATTCGATAAAAAAATTGAGTCTCTTTCTCAATTTTAATTATAATTCTCAGTGAAATTATATTATCATCACACAGGAATCAAAACACACCGGGTGCTTAGACAAGTTGCCAATCGCTAACGCTTAATCGTCAATCGTAAACTAAAGGCAGCTAACTGTCTTTGTCGCACTAATTTGAAAGAGTGATAGAGAGGGAAAACTACGATACGCTACTAAGCGTTAGCGATTGGCAACTCGGTTAAGCATCCTGTAGGCTTATGAATCTTATGATGGTCCGTGTCTAATCGTTTGTCGATGTTGGCGTCACGTTTTAACACGTGTGCTAGTGCGAAAGTGACGGGTAGCGAGATAAATTAATAAAACGGGACCATCATAAGCCACGTGAATGCTTTTTTACAACATTTATCCACCGCACAATAGTTCAGGAGGTCTATAGCATTTCAACCACAACACCTTTGACACTTATGTATGAATAGTTTGAAATGTGTTACCATTGTGGGTCCCAAGATACAGGCTCAGCCTAGTTTGGAGCCCACTGGATAACGCTTGAAAATTGTAAACATGTGCTTACGTTTGAATAAATTATTTGTATTTGTATTATTATTATTGTTTATGAATATTTTAATTTTGTGCAAATAAAAAAAATATTATAATCTAAACTTGCTTCTCTTGTGGCAGGTATGACGCCTGGATCCCCGAGCTAGGAGGTACTGTTCGCAAGCCGTGGCCGATTTGGGCTGTGCTGGTGGTGCTGCTCCTGGTTCTGGCTTCTGTGTTATGGATCCCTGGCTTGGCTATCTGCAGGTGAGGTTTAACATCTCTCCTATAGACATGCTCCTAGTAAGGACTATGAAGCTAGGAGGTATTATTCGCAAGCCATTGCCCATCTTGGCTGTGCTGCTGGTCCTCGCTTGTGTGCTGTGGATCCCTGGCTTGGCTATCTGCAGGTGAAGTTTAACATCTC
>JALPQI010005154.1:0-59351 GCA_025490895.1 Thaumatotibia leucotreta | reverse complement strand
GTTCGATTGTGAACTAGGGTACCTATTGATATTCTAATTGTTATATGGAACCGGTACCACTTTAAGCTTAACCAAAACGTCCCACAGACTGATAATAATTATGATTAAAAAGAACAGATGAAGGCCAATCTGAACCTCAAGAAAAAATTCCTTGTTAATTTCCTTTATAGCCAATATAAATACCCAGAGTCTGCCTGCGACCACGGGTGTAACGTCATGCCCGAAACGTCAGGATATAATTAAACGTAAGTTTACGCGATTAAGACCCGTTTGTCTTTAAATTATAAATATCCAGCATAGAAAACTTAACAGTTGCTCATCATGGATGCATTGAAACATTTAAAGACTACCCTCTTTCTATTCGTCATGGCTGTTGTCAGCGAAGCTGAAAAGCGTGTGCCAAGTTGCGATAACGCGTGCGGGTCAGACGGAGACAAACCGGGGCAATGTTGCCAGCAAGAGGGGTACGCGGGCTTCAGCCGCTGCGATGGTCAACAGATATACTGCGAGGACACGATGTGTGGGGGTGACATGGCTTGTACGCAATGTACGCCCCCCAAAAACATGGCCATGAAAAATCCGACCATGGGTGACGTGGCCTCTGATATGATAATGTTTCCCGATCGAAGAGTTCTATATGACAAACGATATCAATAATCGTTTAAAAAAACCGACTACAATCAATATCTCCAAGATCCCATAATCAGACCCCAACTTGATGCCAACGGGACTAGCCCGATTTATTCTGAAGTCGGTTAAAAATTGATTTATGGAAATCGGTTGACGTGGTATCGAGTTATTCATCCAATTGTCTTGCATAATGCCAATTAACCCTTTACCTACAACCAGAGTTGCCACCACTGTCCAATTAAAGTCATACTTATGTAATGGTGTCAAGTCAAACAATTTAATGGCAAATATTATGGCCCCGTAGGTAAAGGGTTAAGACTTATAATTATCAGAACTGGACCAAATTATAATGGGACCATCAGCTTTCGAATAAAAAAGAACCATCAAAATCGGATACAGTCGTATTGAGAACCTCCTCCTTTTTTAAAGTCGGTTGAAAACACTATAATTCCCTTTCATAATTTACTTAATAAACTTTGTTATTGGAAGCCTTGGATAAGGAATGATGGCAAAGTAAAGAGTTGGAAGAAATTACTTCATAATTATTTTATTATTACCTATTGGTACCTACTGATTTTGTTTATACAATTTTTATTCATTCATTTATATTAAATTTAAATTTTTCAAAAGTGTTCGATATTAATAAGTACTTGTATTATTTCTAATTTTTAATAAGCATGTATGGAATAAAAATGGCGTATCATTGGGAAATAAATGGTGAAATTGATTTTAGTTTGTATATTTTGCATACTGCACAGAACTCCCCTTTAATTAGGATATTTTTTTGTTCATGCCTTGTCTCGATTCTACATAATAGATTCCATGCATCTGAACTTGATCAATTGTGTCTGCGACCAATAATTATATAACATGGACGTGTAACGTGTTCAATGTGCCAAGATGGGCTGGACATAGCGTTTTTCTTAAGACCGCGCATATTTCGGCGCAACATCTTTGACAAATTTCTACAGAATAGGTAATTAGGTATGGCCAATCAAAACTTTGATGGACCAATCACAACTATTTTAAATGGCGACTTAAGTTTATATAGGTTGACATGGAAATTCAATACCGTGAATACCGTGATACATTGAAGAGGTGGTGACATTTGTCAACTAAAATTCAGGACCGTTTTTGAAAGGCAATTTAGTATGGCATGCGGCTTCCATGTTTTATTTGTTCGTAGATTTGTGTAACGATTTCTACAAAATCTTGAATCTTCCTAGCAGCAACTCTGCACAACATAGTCAAACTCAACGTAAACTTTTTTTATTCAAATAAGCATCGCAAAAGCACTTTTGAATCTACCTCCAGTTTTAAAGCTACACTACTTCGGGTTCGAATCCCGGCGAGGGCATTATTTGTGTCTTTATTTATCACAAATATTTGTTCCTTGGTCATGGCTGTCTATGTATTTAAGTATATTTAATATAATTATTAAATTAGTCAATAATTCTGTCAAGTACATTTGAAGTATTTTACTCCGAGTTTAAAAATAACTTACAAAAAAATTGCGTAACGCACACATCGTATAAATTACTATGCGAGCAAATTAAAGTAAGGAACAATTATTTCAATATCCACGCAAATCACTTTAAGGTATCGGCAAAATATTTTTTTTCGATTCCAAAATTATTAGCGTAATAACAATTTTGTTATTTTCTCATCAAAAATAAACCGCGTAAGGGTCATTAGGGAATGACCCTTACGCGGTTTATTTTTGATGAGAAAATAACAAAATTGAATGATAAAAAATTAGTGTAATGTACGTAAGCAACCGAATTTAAACAGGGTAACCGGCCTTGCACTTAGGGAAGTGCAAGGCCGGTTACCCTGTTTAAATTCGGTTGCTTACGTACATTACACTAATTTTTAGTAGCTGTGTAGAATTTTTTTCTAATTACTTTATTTTTTGGAGCTATTTTGATCCGGTACACCCTAAAAAAAAGTAGGGTAAGGAACATTTTTTTAAAGCTAGAATTTTTTCATATACACCATTCGAAAGAGCGCAAAATTCTGAACAAAACTGTATACTTAACTCATTTTCGACATTTTGTCCCTTACCCTAATTGAACCTACGGTCGACGATATCCTCTCTAGAATATTTTAGGTACTTACTTTCCCTTCTTGTCCTATAGTCATGGGACGCCCTGTATAGTAGGTATGTTAGATTGAAATAATTACAAACTCGTAATAAAAGCATAATAAAACGAATTCGTGGCAAAACACAGAATAGCAGAATGTAGTTAGAATACCGCATGAACCACGACGAAGCGCTTTATGCCATAGTCAAAGTTTCTGTAACCACATGATAAGACTCAGCTGAATTGATGCCGACCTCGGATCATACCTTTGATGTGGTAATTTGTTACATATGTATACCCAAATACAGGTATACCTCTATTCGTTAATTGGAAGCAAATGACGCGTACCTATATATACAGGGTTACATCTGGGTCGTGGAGGAGCAAACAGGGTGCTAGGTACGGTTACGATGAGCAACTTTCACTATGGAGACAACCAAGAAATCGCAAAAAATCCTATTTATGAGTTACTTGATCGGTCAAACGCAAACCTATGTTCGGAGTTTTTCCGGTGGACATTCTAAAAGTTAAGGCCTATAAAGCTTGATTTTCTTATGAAAGCCTTATCTTCATTAAGACGTACTCCTTTTTGCGTTGTATGATAAAAATACCTACCTGTCCACAGGCTGTTAACTATCGACTACAGGAAAGAAAAAGTGCGTGTTCAGCTGAACTGTAGAGCCCCTCCTGTGGCCAATAGTAAGCAACTGGTAGGAGTGTAGTCGTGATTTTTATCATACAATTCAATAGGAAAGGAGTGCCTTTAAATGACAATAAGGGTTTAATAAGAAAATTAACTCTCATAGCCCTTAACTTTTAAAATGTCCACCGGAAAAACTCATAACATGATTTTGTGTTTAACCCTGATACTTAAATATCAATTGAGACTCAATCAACTCATAATCGAGATTTTTTTTGCAATTTGTTGGTTGTCTCCATCGTGAAAGTTGCTCAGCATTACCGTCCCTAGTACTCTGTTCAGTCTTGCTCCACGACACAGATGTCACCCTGTATATCAAATGAAGAAAGAGAGTAAGAAATACTTAGATATTGTGTATAATGCAGGTGTTTTTCTTTTTACTAAAATCAACGTCATGGTTCCTAAACTAAAGGTGCATTCAGTTCAGACCAAACAAGCATTCGCTATTCTATCCCCCACTCTACGAAATCAACGAATCACGTTTTGTGTAACGATCAAATTTCGTAGAGTAGAGGGTTAGAATAGCGACTGCTCGTTTGGTCTGAATGCTCCTTAAGACAATATTTCGCTATCTTTTACGGTTTTCAAAACCTCCATACTGAACCATTGGGTTTGATCATCCTGTATATCCACGTCCATGAGGCCATCAAATGAACACCGTAGTTTCTTCAAACTGAGAAGTCATACGGGCACTAGTTTAAACTGCCATTACACAACAACTAGAACTTGTTTCAAAAGTAGGTATAGGTAAAAACTTAAGAAAGTGACCTGACCCATTTGGAATGATCAGCCTGTATATCGCCTATTAAAGTAGAGGCATCGTAAGAAGTCGTTTTTGACAGCTCACAATAGCGTTGTGAAACGCTCGATTTTATCGTCGTAAAATTTTCGGTCAAGTGCGAAAGGGCGTTAGATCTGGTAGGTACTTGCCATTAAAAAAGTGTTAGGTAATCCGAATATCCGATGTTCTCGGTAGCAGGACAGGTGCGTACGAAGCGCCGCCTGGTGGCAGAAAAAATATCGAAAACCCTCATTAAAAGCGAGAGCAGAGCTGTGTCAATGATGACTGATCGGTGAGCACTGACAGGGGGAGGTTCCGAAATCCGAATCCTGAACAATGTCTCTCAAGATTGGAGTGGCTTCACTGTAGGGGCCGCGACACTCGATCTAGGCCTAATTAATCTATGGTTCAGACCATGAGCTTGGACGCGAGTTTGTCAGCCTGCAGCGATCCACTCCCAACCCACGTTGGCAAACTTGCGTGCTAGCTCAGAGTGCAATGTAGGTATGCCAAATAGAGAAATGCTGTATATACAGTATATAAACTCACTAAAACCATGTATTAAAATCAGGGCACATCTAGGTGATAAATAACTTAGTGGTACATAAATTATTGTTATACGAAAAATAAAATTATAGGTACGTGATTTTACAACAATTTTGACATTTATCGGGTTATCAAGTTCAACACAGTCTGTAAAGCCGCGTATCCACCGGGCACACGGGCTGACAAAATTGAGTTAAGTATGCCGTTCGACTGCAAATTTCCTGCTCTATCGAAGGGTGTATATAAAATATTGATATCTAGAAAAAAATGTCGAATACGTTAACGAAAACTTTGCCATTTTATTAGGTTTCTACTTTTTTATTAACGTACTAGCAGTTACCCGCGGCTTCGCCCGCGTACTAATATTATCTCGCGTTTACCTTAACCGATTTAAGTGTGGCCAACAAAATTTAAGTGTGGCCGCGGGCTTTTACCCGCGGTTCGGCCGTGTTCTATCAATTTTTATCACGGTCGTATTAAACTTAAGACCTAAATTCAAGATGGAGAACTGTACTTGCAATTTCGACTTCAAATTCCATATGAAGAACTTTTCATATTCTCGGTATCGATTTTTATCAATATCAAATCAAAGTTCTAGAATTTTTAGATGATAGCTTCTCAATTTTTGTACCTAACTCAAAATCGTTATAAAAACCCCCTTGGATCCTAAGATACCGATTTTTATTAAGGTCGGATTCAAACTAAATAAATTCAAGGTGCCGACCATTTTGTGCAAATTTGACCTCAAATTCATTACTTGGAACGTTTTGACATTTCAGATATCGATTATTATCAAAATCCTCTATCATATTATGGTCATCTTTACCAACTGGTAGCCGAGAAATGTTTTTTATCATTAAAGGTTTACATACACTCACATAGGTGATTGATTGGTGTTTTGATGATAAACTATCATTTGTCGTTTCCCTGGCCATACAAAGATGACCATAATTAGCCGAGCTGATTAACATTTGAAGTAAGTCAAGATTGTTACCGTTCCTTGCAAATTTGACTTCTGCTTCATTATGATGAACAGATCAGTCAGAACTTCAGATTACCACCGATTTTTATAACGGACAATATCGAAACGGAAATTGGCAGCCTTTTTTGCAGTTTGTTATAAGAACCTTTGGGATCCCGATACATCGATTTGGATCAAAAATGACGAAATTGATGGTCCGGCTGTTTTGACTTTATCAAAAACCTCTTGGATACACAGATATACCTATGTACTTTTGATTACTATCGCGTGAAAACTCAGGAAAACTTGAAAGGTTATTAACGTTGGTTGACATGCTATGTTTAGATTTTTTTGTATCAGAAATACACACAAAAACGATATCCCTGTCATAACCCGCAAGCCCATGAGAGCATAACAGAGGATATGGTATTTCACGTACACCTCGGTACAGCGACACGATAGACTATAGAAACGATAACCATGTTGTTTTTTTACTGATTAACCTTTTTACCACTTTGAGTTGAATTCTCAAAAAACCTGTCAACTGACTGAACACACCAAAGAACATGTCTTTAGTCATTTATATTTGGGAATACTCCTGACTGTGATGTTTCGGATAAAACGGTGCACCCTCTAATGAGGGCTTGTTCATAAATCACGCGAGGTCCTATAGGGGGGGGGAGGGGGTCTAAGAAAACATCACGAAAGATCACGTTAGGGGAGAGGGGGGTACAAGGAGACATCACGTGTATTTTTCTACGATGAACAAACTAAGAAATATTGGAAATTTCGGCGAGCGAACGTTAGAATTTGAATGAGAAAAATACACGTGAGACTGCTAGGGTGGGGGGGGAGCCAAGAAACTCACCAAACATCACCAGGGGGGAGGGGGGGTCAAAAAGTAGCCGAAAAAACCTCGCATGATTTATGCATGAGCCCTGAGTAGATTTTAACTTAACCTTTTTTAAAGCACTTCTACACCCTCAAAGAAACCTACGCGCTATATTTAGAATCTCTAGAACCAGAAATGAACATAAATAATAAAATTATATTGATATTTTTTGAATTTTAACCCATCACACCATAACCGTGTACATAATATTTCACGTCTGCCGCGTTAAATTTTAAAATCATTATTGTTTTCGTGATCTACGTCCCGATAAACCATAGAAACGATACCCAACTTAATTTTTCACTTTATCACCCTTTTTAGCTTTTTCAGGGGTTACATTTTCAAAAAACCTGCTACATATCTTTACTCTATTATTTTGAAGAATACTCCTACGAAGTTTGGGACAAAATAGTCCAACTAATCTTGCTTCGCCATACATAGGTACTTTGGAACCCCATTGCACCCTCTTGGGAGTGGATTTCGACTTTACCTTTTTTACCCAACTTGATTTTTTCACTTCGTCACCCTTTTTACCTTTTTCAGGGGTTGAATTTTTAAAAAACCTTAAACATACCTTTACTCAATTACTTTAAAGAATACTCTTGCGAAGTTTCGGATTAAATAGTTGAACTAATCTTATTTCGCCATACAAACTTTGGACCCCTATTTCAACCCCTTAGAAGGTGAATTTTGAAAAATCCTTTCTTAGTGCTCGTCTACACCATAAAAGGAACCTATGTGCCAATTTTGGAGTCTCTAGGACCAGGGGCTTAGGCTGTACGTGCATCTTTACCAGGGAGCTTCTTCTTTTATATATATAGATGTAAAGGTTTCCAAAAATCATTGACAATATTTTAACGTAAGTACGAATTTGTAAGTACAAAACATGTCTTTCCTAATGTACTCACCATATTTTTATAAACGTCACTGCTGTAAGCGCCGTCTGCATTGTATGGCTAATAAGCATTCGGTTTCAATTTGTGAGTTACACTAAATTCCGAATTTCCACTTTTGATGATTTTCATTGATTTGTTAACGTATCTCCAATTTTTTTTGAAAATATTTAACGTAAGCACCAGCCATTTCCTGAACTATAAGTGTGGTTGCAGTTAGTAACTGTCTATCAAATAGACCTCTCAAAAATAAAACAAACAAGATAAACATCATTTCAATAGGATAATTAACTAAAAAGATACATCTTACTTTATAAATGTCCATTTCGTTTTATGGCCCTCCTGAAAAGTCGTCATTTGGTGGTTACATTAATTCATATTACAACTGACGATATGTGCGTACCTACTATTATAGCAATTATTCGTACCTCCATAAAAAAAGGTTTACTTATTTATTTGGATTGACGTATCGGTAAATTGCAGCAACAGTAGTAACATCACTATTCC
Organism: Thaumatotibia leucotreta; assembly: GCA_025490895.1. Taxonomy (NCBI): domain Eukaryota; kingdom Metazoa; phylum Arthropoda; class Insecta; order Lepidoptera; family Tortricidae; genus Thaumatotibia; species Thaumatotibia leucotreta. The sequence goes on along the minus strand of JALPQI010005154.1, from coordinate 51,357 downwards.
GTACAGGCAACAATGAAGTTTGACATTTGCTCCATTATACTATCTGTGAACATTTACAGAACTTCATGTGCAAACAAACGTCAAAAACGACTTCTTACGATGCCTCTACTTTAGTACCTACCCACAAGACAAGCCTAATTTTATTGAGCTTACCGTCGGTATAAGAATGTCCATATTTATAATTATTTGGATAATATGTATATTTAGATATTTCAGGTACAAATAAATGCATACAACTGTAATACGTGAACCTTAAGGTAAGTACTATATAATTCTCTGGCCGTGTGGTGACGGTAGTAAGAATACATTTGTCACCGCCCCAACTCCTCCTGCGGGTGTCGTAAGAGTCGACTACCCCTAGTCACTGATCATTATTTTATAAAAGATTGATATTTACTGCGATCGCCAATCCGCTTGCCCAGTGTGGCGATTATGGGCATTTACCTCTTAATGCGTCTATAGGCAGAGATAAATAGGCGAGGCCTACGTCCAGCAGTGGACTATCATAGGCTGATGATGATGATATAATTCTGCCTTTATTTACAAGTATTAATATACAGTATGGAACGGAAGGCCGACCCATCCCGTTACCTGGCGAGTCTACCAACCATTGAGTTTCAGTATATTATATCGAAATATCTTAACAAATATTTAACCCCCCATACAAAGTGAGTGATTAGTCAGAGTCATGGAAAAGTCAATTTACCACGTACATTTTCGATGTTTGTCCCATACTGAAAGTTCATCGTAATGGTTGGTAGACTCGGTCGGTAGCGGGAAGGGTCGTCGACTCGTCGTTCCATTCCACCCTGTATATTACGAGCGTTTATTTATGCAAATCTATTAACTACGACCTACGACGCTACCCTACCGTACTTAGTCATGACTAAATTATATTTACGAAGCTTTTAAACACTTACTTAAAAGAAGCCGCATTCAACTCCCTTTTATCAACTTGTGAAATTGCAACTATAAACATCTTGAATTATTCCTTATAAATAACTTAATTAATTAATTAATATCTGGTGCACGCCACGCAACGCGCACGTACACGTACAGGTGTGACTCAGCCTTTAGGCTGCGTTACACGCATGCGATCAACGCAATGGACCCGCCACGTCTACGTTAGACTTGAAAATACCACAAAAATTAAACGCATGCGTCTGACACCGCGATTAACGCACAAAACAAACGCATGCTTAAAGGTATTATTAAATAAATAAAAATAATAAAATAAATATCTTGGGACATCTTACACAAATCCCCTCCGGCCGCGATGGCAACTGAGTTTGGTAACCAGTTGCTGAAAAGGATTGAATATTCTTGTTAGACAACCAGTTGCCAAGGACGAATGCCCATTCTTGCTACATAACTATAGTTGCCAACTAGTAATTTTTCAAGTACAGTTACTTAATAGGAATTATCATTATCGTTTCACAACTAGGAATCCTAAGGTTGTTAAATAGGAAATTGTATGACAGGTGCATAAAAGGAGCCATTTTATCAGGGATTATCTTTCCCCTTTCTAGTACTAGCCCCCCGTTTCTTCGACCACGATTGAGTGAGACTCATTTATCGTAGTCCCATTCAGTTAAAATGAAAGTAATTTTGAACCTCCTGTATCAAATGCAGGCATGATATTCTTCAACGACTAATTATTAGGTATTACTTTTGTTAGATTCCGTACCCAGCATGGCTATAAACTGGGTAAAAAGTAACTTCCGGCTTACACATGGAAATGGGTAATTCTCAGGCAGGGCGTTTCAACCACTGTCATTTCCCCACTCGCATTTCCCTGTATGCTTTCTAAGTAAGATGTGCCATGTTAGGTTAATTTGATGAAGAACCGGGCTCTAGTCTACAGTGACCAAAAATAGCACACCCGACTTCAACAACTTGGAGGTAAATTCGAGTGAGGGAATGACAGCGTGCAGCGGTTGAAACGCTCTGAGAATTACCCAAATAATCACTCGAATTTACCTCCAAGTTGTTGAAGTCGGGTGTGCTATTTTTGGTCACTGTAGACTAGAGCCCGGTTCTTCATCAAATTAACCTAACATGGCACATCTCACTTAGAAAGCATACAGGGAAATGCGAGTGGGGAAATGACAGTGGTTGAAACGCCCTGAGAATTACCATTTCCATGTGTAAGCCGGAAGTTACTCTTTACCCAGTTTATAGCCATGCTGGGTACGGAATCTAACAAAAGTAATACCTAATAATTAGTCGTTGAAGAATATCATGCCTGCATTTGATACAGGAGGTTCAAAATTACTTTCATTTTAACTGAATGGGACTACGATAAATGAGTCTCACTCAATCGTGGTCGAAGAAACGGGGGGCTAGTACTAGAAAGGGGAAAGATAATCCCTGATAAAATGGCTCCTTTTATGCACCTGTCATACAATTTCCTATTTAACAACCTTAGGATTCCTAGTTGTGAAACGATAATGATAATTCCTATTAAGTAACTGTACTTGAAAAATTACTAGTTGGCAACTATAGTTATGTAGCAAGAATGGGCATTCGTCCTTGGCAACTGGTTGTCTAACAAGAATATTCAATCCTTTTCAGCAACTGGTTACCAAACTCAGTTGCCATCGCGGCCGGAGAGCACAAATCGACCTAGTCCCACGGTAAGCTCAATTAAGGCTTGTGATGTGGGTACCAAGCGACGATATATATAATACCTAGATAGATAATTAAATACATACACAACCTATAACAAGCTAAAATAGGTTAAATTGTATCCAGCCGTCATTATAATAAGTCGAATTTGTCACCAGTAAGATCCCTGAGAACTAATTTATTATTACAGCTTCGTAGACTTCAAGGACGGTTAAAATGATGTTACATTAATTTATATTTTACCACATAAAATGTATCTTCTCTTTACGTTAAAACTTATATCGTGTATTTTAGATATTATTAGGTACCTGTCTGTCTGGCTGTCCTGGATGCTTAGCCAAGTTGCCAATCGCTAACGCTTAGTAGCGTATCGTAGTTTTCCCTCTCTGTCACTCTTTCATATTAAATAGTGCGACAAAGACAGCTGCCTTTAATTTATGATTGACGATTTTTAAGGTCTTCGCACACTATAACAACTCCACACCAACGCGGCAGCAACTCTACTCACACTCACGATGAGTAGTCAACAAGTTGATCCACCCAATGGTCACTAGTGGACAACGCGGTGTCAACGAGTGGGCAATGGAAATGGTTGTTTCCGTGAAAAGCCGAAGAGAAAGGATTTTGCACTACATATATACATACATACATCTGCGAATTAACTCAAGGGTATATAAGAAGGTCCCAAGTTGGGACCACGCAAAATAGGCACGTTTGATGTTGAATTGCGGAAAATGGTCAGAATACAATACAATACAATGGATATGATCGACAAAATTGGATCCCACCATAGACCTATTTCGAAGTAACGTTAAAAGTCAAAAACGTTAAACGTCACAATGATATGGTTCTATCTAGCCGTGTGCGAGGAGAAGTTCCATAAATTGCGAAACTTCTACAGATAATGTTCTCGGCAATTGAAATTTTACTGGCTTTCTAATCATGCCAAAACTGTTGTATATACATGCCTTTTAAGGTATATTTGTATGCCTTGTTTACTCAATTGTCAAATATAATATTCTTCATAACACTTTTTTATAAGTTCTCATGGAAACTGGAATTCACTCTTAAATTCTTATGAAAATTCTCGGAAATTTCCAAGTATATTCCCGCAATTTTGAGAATGTTTTGCAACTTGTATATTGCTAGTTCTACCGTAAATTAGGAGTAAATTTTTGAAACTACCTTATACGTACCTCCGGCTATTTGTTACATTAAGGTAGATACCTACTTAATAATTTAGTCCGGAACGATTTACTCGTAAGTAACTAGATTGAAACCAATTGCACAAAGTACCAATATGCGACCAATCAATCAACGTAATAAATGGCTTTATTAGCAATGGCTCCGTAAAGATTTTCTTCAAAGTCGGCCAATTTAATCCACTTAAGTATAGAACTAAGTCCCTGGAGCATAGCGACAGGTAACCGATTTTATTAGGGTTTCGTAATCACAGGGTAAAAACGACACCATAATACATATTAAAACTTCACTGCCTGTTTGTGTGTCGGTCGGTCATAAGCAGTGATCGGTTTTTTGGATTCACCCTCGCGGGATTTCGCGTATAAAAAATTACAGGTGTGCCATAAAAAAAATGAATACTATTATATTACATTATGAACAGTAACATGGCGAATAGCATGCAAATACGTATAAATAATCAAAGTTTATTTTTCAAGTTACTATTGGAGGCCCGCCGCGCCGGGGGAATCCAAAAAACCGATCACTGGTCATAAGGTCGCTCATGAACTGTGATAGTAAAAGGTAAACAATTGTTATAGATGATGTATTTCTGTTGCTAGAATAACTAATTTAATTTAATTTCGTGACAAAATGCTAAAAATGATACCTAATGAATTTGTTTATAGGTGGTTAACAATATGTGTTATGTTTTATACAGCAAATTATATTTTAATCAATTCAACAATAAGATGCGGTTAAATTCAAAATATAATTATCTCATAGGTATATACATTAATATTTTCGCCTACCCACATGTATGGCCATAGATGCCATACAGGATAAAATAAATCAGTCTTTATCACGAATTTGCGTTTACGTGTCTATATACCTACTGTAACAACTGTACGCTTGAAATATACATACCGTAAAAGGGGTAAATAGGAATGGCGGGATAATTGGAACGTAGAGTGAACTGGTCTGTAAGCCCAGGACAAAGAGTCCAATTTAGAGCCTTGTCCCGAGCTAACAGACTAGTTTACTCTACATTCCTATTTACCCCGTCATTCCTATTTACCCCTTTTTACGGTACATATCTTTGTACAAAACCTTCCAAGCGTGAGCCCGACTCGCACTTGACCGATTTTTATTTGAAGCCAGTCTTGGCCGAACACTGTTCATAAAACATTTTCCATATCCACACAAAGCAGACGTCTCCACAATGAAAACAATTTCCATATTTAATTTTATCACCGCGATCGTTTTTTGTTACGGCCTCAATGAGTTCACAGAGAACGATTCAAAATGCGATCCATTGCGTTTTAAATTTCGAACCGTTTGTTTTTTACGCGGTTATCTGTGGCAAGTTGGAATGCAATTACGTGTAAATCGGCAGAAACGGGATGTAAACGAAACAGTGTTTGAGAGGCGCGTGGCCGATTTTAAAAGTAACGGTTCGAATGTTCGAGAATCCCGCGAATTTCACTCGGTTCTTGTTACCAACTTCACGCGTATGTGGCCTGTGGCCCTCTGGCGGTCGAATGGGTACTTTACTGATGATTATTTGGACTTGATCAATGAGCACTGGCTGCAATTCGCGCCACCTCCTGATTGGCTGCAGAAGATGCTTGGAGGAATATACCTTCTGTTCTCCACTGCGGGCTGCTGGGGAAATGTCATCGTTCTGTTTATGTATTTCAGGTAATTTCTTTTGTGTTTATTAAGGTAATGGGCATACAATTTAAAACTCTAATTTGGAAGTGTGTCCAAATATACATTTTGGGGCCTTTTTTTATGGAAACATAGACAACCGATTTCTCCAAGATCCCATCACCGGAACTCGACTTGTCAACAGGACCATCTCGTTTTATTCGGAAATCGATAAAAAAAAAGAATTATCGAAATCCGTTGACGTGGTATCGAGTTAATCGTCCATTTGTTGTGCCCATGGTTAATGCAAATTTAAAACTTATATGGTTTTATCATGGATGCCGTTGTCAGAACTAGACCAAATTAAAATGGGAGCAATCGGTGAACATCAACTTTCAAATAAAAAAAGAATCACTAAAATCGGTTCACCTAGTCGAGAGTTATGAGGTAACAAACATTTAAAAAAAACATACAGTCGAATTGAGAACCTCCTCCTTTTTTTGAAGACGTTTGAAAAGGTCTTAATCAGTGGTACATCATGGGTACATTCATATGATATTTGAATCATAATAATAATATATCTTTAAATCCCCGATATTACTGAGTACAGGGGCCTATTTCTCGAAAGCTTGTAACTTGTAATACAAGCGGAAGTCCTTATCTAATTAACAGTGTCAAAAAGAGACTTCCACTTGTATTACAAGTTACAAGGTTTCGAGAAACGGGCCCTTGGGTGTGATGCGGCTGCAGAGTAATACTCCCAGCCGGTTCACATAAATGTCTCGTATCTCGCAAACTAAGTTGGTTTCGTACATGTAATTTCCAATTTGGTACATGAGATACATGATAGGTAGACTACACAATACACATATTTCTCCACTAGAAATCGAGATTAATCAGGCTTTGTGCTCCGGCTGTGGAGCAACACACTGTGCTTCTCAAATGGAGAGACAATCTAATAAATAAAGCATCAATCCTAAAATAATAATGTATGTATACTTAAATCTGATAGTTGACCTTTTAACGTCCCGTAAAACTACTTTAGTCTAGCACAACTAGATTAAATAGAACTGCGCGTATAATAATTACACCGAATCGAAGGTATTGGATTTAGTTTTGGTGCATAGTTAGGAACTAGTAGACTTATACTGCCCTGCTAAGCATAATAGCGATATCTAAAAATAAAATTTAATGCAAAATGCCCCTTAAATTCTATAGCTGACGATTCCATTTCCAAATGCCTCTATTTTTGAGCTATCGCTGATTCGCTTAGCAGGGCAATAGTGGAGTAGTTTTAGGGTATAATAGATTACCTTCTGCTGATTTTGTTATCAACTATAATACCTGTTAATATTCTCGTAGGATCGACCAACTCAAAGTCAAAGTCACTTTCATCTGAACTTGTTTATATTAAGAGGGATAAGTTGAACGGTGCGTGACTTACCTACGAATAGCGATCAATTTAGGTATGTTCTAGAAGGATCATAAATGAACAATACAGATTCACATTTTGATCTCATTTTGACATTCGCATTACTTAGCGGCAGTGTATACAATCTCGCTCTAACCAATGTTACGATTAAACTGAGCTATATTATTGTATAACAATTTATTCTGTGTCTGTAATTTGTTACTGTACCTTTCAAATAAAAATAAATAAAATATGTATTCTTCAGCTCTAAAAGCTGGTACATAGGATAGATGTAAATTCCTTGAAAATTGGACTGATGAGTTACAGGTAGTTAATGATAGTATATATCTATACATATTATAGTATATCACTTACCATATCTTAGTGGCAGACTTGAAATATAATGAAATAAAAAATATCGCTGTAGTTCTGCACAGCCACATGTCAGAAGTAGATAAAGTTGTTGGAAAAACACGTCCTTTCGTTCTTATCGATATGTATATATTTTTTATTATTACATAATATGACCTAAAGGGGAAAACGCCGAATAGCCATTTTGGGGAGATGTATATGGGAACAACGAGGTACCTATGACTACCTACCTACTACCTACATTGGCCAAGCTTTAAAGTTAAAGTATTTATACATGTAGTAACTGAGCTTACAGACTAACAAAGCCAGTCAACGACGAAATACCATTTCTGTTGACAGAATTGGAAAAAGATTTACACAAATTCCTAGTTTTTGTTTAGATAATAAGCATTCAAAAATATGTAACCTCATTAACTCAGGTAACTGTTTGAAAGAGCGGTGTATAAATTGAGCTCTTAGGAAGCAGTGCCATCTATCGGCCATGGGGGTCACTAATTTGCACACAAATCTTATACATAATACAAATTTTATGTTTTGCGAATATCGAATGGTTGGAAGTAGACATACAGAGGCTACGAATTTATATTCAATCGGTACTTTGATTGGAGTAAATAAACATGATACATTTACGTTCAATTAACCCTTTTACATATATTATTAGATTAACAAACCGATAAAGCTTTGATCTTATACATGAAACAGAAAATGGTAAATGCAAAAAAGGTTTTGCTATTTATTTTTATCGGATATCTCATATGATTTTGTTACCAAAAAATCAGTAATATGTATAGGTACAGTCACCGGCAATAGTATCTTGCGCTTTAAAGGCCGCAAAAATATCTGACACAATCTTATTTCTACTGACATAAGAGCGTGTCACATATTTTTGCAGCCTTCATAGCGTAAGATACTATTGCCGGTGACTTAGCGAGAAATTGTTTAGTAACAATAATTACGCTTTTAGTTCAAATAATATAAACGATATGTCTTGTATTTTTATTAGAACGGTTCTCAATCTAATATACCCAACATATATAAAAAAAAATTAAAAACCGTGTCGAAATAATCAAAAAATTGTGTGCATAAATAAAATATTAACGTAAATACCGTCATAAAAATACCTATTTTATTCTAAAATAAGTGTTTCCTTTGGGAATTTGCAGTCCCGTTTTAGAATTTAAATAATATGTTATTTATTAACACAGTGATATTCTAAGCATCTACCCGTATTTTTTACTTCTTGTCCGTATTTAAGGAAAATTACAAACGTTCTTGATTGCAATTTTCGGATGGCAGCATTATAAACGACTTCCGTTTGACCCGCTATATCTTGAAAAACACAAAAGACAAGTATTTACAAATGGGTCACGTACGTCCGTCCTTCCTTTACGAAGATCTAAAATAAATCCTTTGATCCCACAAAGTTACCGACTTATTATTACAACGGCGCTGCTAATTAGGATTTTTACAACTCTGAGAAAATGTATTAATCCAACAAAGGACGGCTTTGAACGACCTTTTTAAAAGTTGTTTAGGGACTATTTATCTACATGCTACATATTTTACATGCCATTGTCATCAAATTAATCGAAATAGTAGGAAAACATATATGTTCCACGTATTGTGTGTTGTGAAGAATGTCTGGACGACGACAAATAAAATATTTTTAATTTTATTTTTTTCACGAATATGGCATTTATAAGTATGCATGTATTATTCAACAACAACATGCTATTCTTCTTTTATATACACGAAAATAAAGAGACAAAACATTGCATTTTTTTTAAATAGGGCGTCTGATATTAAATTCGAAATCGAGGAAAAAGTTTTTTTTTTTCAATTCCCTACCCTAAACCTAGCAGAATTAAAAAAAAACGTGCGTTCTGGCTTCCTTGCCACTGTGTAGAGCAAAAAATTACGTCTTTAAAAAATACAAAAAGTGGGTCAAAAAACACTGCCAAGTACAGGGTTGTTTCGCGGATTTTTAGAAACCATATTTTACACTTGGCACTCATTTTGAATTTCAAAAGTGGCAGACAAAATAATCAATATACAGGGTGGTCCAAACCTTGACGTCAAAAATTTTTTTTTAGGTTCCCTACGTCATGGGCTATCAGAATATACCCCATGTATGTTAGCCGATTTTTTGTAGTTTTCGAGTTATGAATTTTTGAAAAATTTTTTTTGAGAAATTCTGGAATGAAGATATTTATTGATAAAAAAAAACTATTGGGTTTTTTTAATATTTTCTTTGTGTAAAAGTATTACTACAAATAAAGCATTTACTGACAAAAAATAGTGTCCTCACTTTGATACAAGTAGGATAAAAAATACAAAATTCAAAAATTTACGTTAAATACGCATCAAAATAGCATTAAAGTACGTAAATAAAAAAAATAAAACATATCCCAAGGATTTTTGATAATCTTAAGACTGCCCTAGACCTTAAACCTTCGTAAAAGAAAAAAAAAAGTGATACTTAATGATGAGGATTTTTCGGAGTAGTCGGTCAAATAAACTTAAAAAAAAGCTTCAAAATTTTTTATTTAAAAATAAAATAAAATTTCGTCTGTTTTGTTGTTCTTATCAATAAACAAAGACAGAAAATACCACGATAACTCAATTTGTGTAGTTATTCAAGTCATTTTTTACTACTTTAAAATTTTAAGCTTTTTTAAGTTTATTTGACCGACTACTCCGAAAAATCCTCATCGTTAAGTATCTTTTTTTTAGGGTTCCGTAGCCAAAATGGCAAAAACGGAACCTTTATAGATTCGTCATGTCCGTCTGTCCGTCTGTCCGTCTGTCACAGCCGATTTACTCGGAAACTATAAATGCTACAGTAATGAAATTTGGTTAGAATATGTGTTGTATGAACCGCTACAGGATTATGATACTATATTTAAAAAAAACCATTGGGGTGGGGGCCCTCCATACATGTAACTGAGGGATAGAAAAAAAAAATTAGTTGTATATAAGCGTGTGGGGTATTAATAGAAAGGTCTTTGAAAATGATATGAAGGTTTATAAAGCTTATTTTTATTTAAGCAGATCGTTTTCGAGATATCAGCTCTCAAAGTCTGAAAAATGTGCCCCCCCCGTCTATTTTTTAAACTACGCGATATAAAATTCTAAAAAAATATATGTTATGCACATTAATAAACTCTATCAACGATTTTTGGTTTGATTAAATTATCTCCTATAGTTTTTGAGGTAAATTGATTTATCTGTATTTTTTAAATAATAAATTGATAATGGTACGGAACCCTTTGCGCGCGAGTCCAACTCGCACTTGGCCGGTTTTTTTGCTTTTACGACGGCTCAAGGTCTAGGGCAGTCTTTAGAATACGAAAATTCCTTGGGATATGTTTAATTTTTTTATTTACGTACATAAATGCTATTTTGATGCGTTTTTAGCGTAAAATGTTGAATTTGGTATTTTTTATCCTACTTGTATAAAAGTGAGGACGCTAATTTTTTTGTCAGAAAATGCTTTATTTGTAGTAATACTTGCACAAAAAGAAACTAGTTAAAAAACCCAATAGTTTTTTTTTTATTAATAAATTTCTTAATTCCAGAATTTCTCAAAAAAAAAATTCAAAAATTCATAACTCGAAAACTACAAAAAATCGGCTAACATACATGGGGTATATTCTGATAGCTCATGACGTGAGGAATCTCAAAAAAAAATTTTGACGTCAAGGTTTGGACCACCCTGTATTATATTTAAGAAAAAAGTCGTCATGGTCTCATGGTTATCCTTTTCAAGATTTTCGAAGGTGTCGATTCTAAAATTGACATTCCTATTGGATTACAAGATGGCAGACAATTTTTTTTAAAAACCTCATGGCACGGCAACTGATCTAGATATTACATAGGTACTTATCTATAGGTACTAGTATACTACTCTACGGATACAGATAAATCGTCGGTTGACAACCAAAACTCACTATAAAAACTGTCACTACTCTTAGTAATCTCGTATGTCAGTATTGAATCAGAATTGAGATACGAGCGTTATTTCAACTAGGTATTTGTTACTCAGTGAAGACTGCTTTCAACCGATGTAACAATTTCAGCTACGACGTCAGTATGCTAAGCACATGATTGGCGCGACAGTATCTCGCCGCGAGATAGTCTATCCGTCCCTCTTTTGTTAATGTAGCTAGTGAAGGACGGGAGATCTATCTCGCGGTGACATACTGTCGCACCCATCATGTGCTAAGCCTGCAGATTGTCAAAAAACTTGAAATAGTACATTTCTTCTTTTTAACTCGGGTGATACAAGTGCAAAAAAATGTTTTTGCACTTGTATCGAACGACTTTTTTCATAACAAGTGCCTTAAAAAGAGAAATTTACGCACGCGAAGCGCGAAGCGCAAAGTTTACTTTTCCACAATAGTTAGGAAAAATAATATATTTAATATGTATAAGTAATAAAGGCATACGTAGTACCTACACAGGGCAATAATACAAATAAGGAAAAACGATAAATTCAATAAACACTAAATTGGACATTTATTTCATTCAGAACGAAGTGAAATTAAAAAATCCTTACAATTCGCTTACATTGTCGCATTGTGCGTGGAATTTAGAAATTTTAATATAATACTAATAACGAAACGCATTCAGAAGGCTTGCTGTAAACTGTCTCTGTTACGCCGAAAACGAGTTCGTTGGAATGAGAGAGATAAACAATATATAATAAAAACGGTCAAACTCACGTGTATTTATAGTCACTATGCGCGACATGTTTCTGAGAGGGTTCTCTGCCTTTTCGCCGAAAGTTGTATTGCCGAATTTCACTTCCCAACCAACTTTTCGCAGAAGTGTCATTTGGCTGAATTTTATTTCTCAACTTTACATAATCCAACCTTTTTTTTTGTTTAGGGGGGGAGAAATGCTTCACGCATACCGCCTGGGTGCGAGAGGGGACCGAGCGGTTAAGTGGGACTCCCGTTTGGCTAATGAGGCCTACGCCCAACTAGCAAAATATAGTCATATAGAAGTTGAGACAACGTTTTGCATATAACTTGTAGTCCTATTTGGTTGGTCATATAAACGTAAGGTAAACGGTTATAAAAGGCGAAAGTGGCGCAAATTATAAGACTTATTGGTGAGATAAAGGTTAAATAAAGGTTTGCATGGCGACTTAAATCGTTTATTAAAGGTATTGTAACGATTAAGGAATGACCAAAACGTTGTATAAAGAGTACAACAAAAACCTTTACGCGACCTAAATATCAAATAAATGTTTTATAACTGACCATTTTGTTTTATAGAAGGTTTAGTGTAATCCTTACTCAATGCTTATTGGACTTTTAAGTCATCTAAACATTTTTAAGTTTTATTTATAAAACTGCTCCTGACATTTATTTTAGATACGCGCAAAACTTGGCGTGTGTGACAAAAAGTGTACGGAAAAATAATACAAGGTAATTTTATAAGTTTTGTAATGGAAATTATTGTTCTATATATTGAGCGTTTGCACATTTGGCGTGAGCTGAATTCGTATGGGAAGGTCACTTTACTGTTAAAGTTTATGATGATATACAGTTTTTTGCTGTCGCGCTCTTAATATATTCGAAATAATTATAATTTATAACAATATTTCTTCATATTTTATTATAGTTAAGGTTAGCCATTTTGGAACAAGTCATAGATTTCTACTTATACGACTACAATATAACTTTATCTTAAGTGAAGGTTTTTATAACGACTACAAATTGTCCGCTATTACTAAGCCGTCATTACTAGTCCGCCACTTCGTTTGTGCCGTTTCCACGATGTAACGTCCATGGTTTTTTTCTTTGAAATAGGACTGTGATGCTCACGAAATGGCGACTGATGTTTTATAATATTAATTTCAAATCGACTTTAAATTGCATGATGTTTTATAACCGTAACTTAAAATCAATTTAAAAACATATAGTTCAATAAAAGGAATATAACGGGTTCGGCAACAACTAAAGGTTTTTCAAAGTTTTTGTTTGACGTTAATATAACCAACTGTCGAATAAAAGGTAGATAACAGTCCCGCTGATATCTTTTTGTCATATTGAAGTTACCCTCAATACCACTATATAACTGTCGAGATAAGGTTTTAAGATATCACTTATACAACAATAAAATTATGTAGACGTTGTAAAAATGACCTTATTACGACGGTTCTGTTTTTTCAAAACCCTTTATAAGACGAAAACGTTTATACGACTTTGAACATCATTAAGTAAACGTTTTCTTTAAAACCTCTACATGATTGTTGTATAATTAAGTCGCAAAAACGTTTATTTACCATAGTAATTAGACTATTTGGTAGGACGACTAAACTATCAGATTTATAACGTTTATTTGACTAACAGGTTAACTAAAAACGACTATAAAACTCTTATATGGCTAAAGGTCGTATAACTCTTGATTTATATGACCTCTTTGCTAGTTGGGCGGTATACCCACTAAAAAACCCCCCCGTATGCCACCTCGTCGCCTTTTTGGCGGGGCAGCTGCTTACCGGCAGCACCTTCGCGGGTGTCCGAAGACCCTCCACACTGGGCGCGCCAGATGGTTGGGCGCGCCTTCCTCTTCGGTCTCCATCATGCATTGTGGCGGACCCTCCCGAGACCGCCACAAGGAGACCGTAGGTGCCGAAAGATTTCCCGGCACCCGGCGGCATATCAGGTCTGTGGTTATGCCGCCGACCACACTTCGGCTGCAGAGGATAGGGCGAGCGGCAACGACAACACCGACACTCCTCTTCCTCTGCAGCCTCACCGACGCCGTTACTGCCCCGCCAAGGTCGCAGGGGGTAGAGAGAGTGGCGCTCCGTAATACCATCACGCCTCTCCCCCTGCGATTCCACCTCGGCCGCAGAGGATAGGGAGAGCGGCAACGACAACACCGACACTCCTCTTCCTCTGCAGTCCACCTCCACGCGTCCTAAGCGGGCTCGGTGAGCCCACTTGGGGCGTCCTCCTCGGGCCAGCCGGCAGCCCAACTGGCCGGCCCCGGGTGCCTCTTCGCTTCACCGTAGGTGACCAGTCCACGGTTGCTGAGCCCCTCCCACCACAACTAGGTGGGCACCCCACGGGGGGTACATTATCCAACCTAACCTAACCCAAGCTAGTGGGTAATCCTCATTTCCCAAGTATGAAATAATTAATTGCCAAAAGTTATTCGGCCGAATGACTTTTCTGCGAAAAGTTGGTTGGGAAATGAAATTCGGCAACACAATTCTCGGCGAAAAGGCAGGATACCTTCTGAGAGCCTAGGTCTCCATTATCTAGCACTGAGCCCGCGTTCACCCCAAGTGGCTCGTGTTTACTGAGTTTAACCGAACGAATCATGTAATAGCTATTATATTTCACAGAGCTAATTAAATGTTCAATAAACTTTGAATTTTATGGTGTTGAACCACTTGCATTTTTAATTTAGTCATAAGACCTCAAATAAGTTATTTATCGGTTTTAGTGAGTTATAATTACTATTCTTTCGTAGTTATTATCTGTCGAAGTGAGGAGCACAGCCAGAGACGTTTTGCTTGTTTTTTGTCTCATCTACAGTACTACGAGTCAGCTACGTAATCGCTAGCGTCATATACTTATATCTCGCTCACGCTAGTAGACCAAGTGCGAGCGTGAGACATACAAAAAGTAACGCCCCGAGCAGTCTCGAACTTTTATGGTATCTCAACAGATTCTCGGTAATTTCGTGTGAGCACATGATTAAAGGTCTCTGCCCACTAGACCGTATTGAAAAGTATGAGACCGTGTTGACCGGCGCCGGAACGTCCTAGTGGGCATAGTCTCATACTTTTCAATACAAATAATAGTTTTTTGTCTGATACGTTCATGCTACGGTCATGGTATGGTACGGTCTAGTGGGCAGAGACCTTAAAGCGACAGTATCTCATGGCGACATACCTATACATTATCCGTGCCTTTTTTATTAACATAGTAAAAGAACGAAGGTCTATCTCGCGGTGACATACTGTCGCCTCAATCATGTGCTGAGCGTACCGAGTTGCTACGTCAATATCTTAAACGCAATTCAATTTAGGTTCGGCTTGTTATTTTTCGACAGTTATTCTATAGGCTTATGATGGTACCGTGTTTAATCGTTTGTCGTTGTTGCCGTCACGTTCTAACAAGTATGTAAGTGCGAAAGTGATGCGTAGTAAGATAAATAGATAAAAACGGGACCATCATAAGTTCATAAGCCACTAGACACATCACGATTCAGATTAGGTAGAAACTGAATCGCATTAGCAGATCGTGGTAGCTCCGTAGTTCGACAAATATAGAACTTTTACGCCGATTCAGTTTTATTGGATTCGTTATATTTCGAAACCTGAGCGCAGGGACCGGAACTGGTATTTTCTCCATACGAAAATAACGGTTCTTTTTTTGTTTTTCGGTATATAAACCGGTCAGGAGGTTGTAACCGGTACCGGTATCGCTCGGCTCTCGGTCTTAACCGGTCCGTTCATAACCTCCTGCCGCACAGACAGTAATATTTGCCAATGAAATTTGGATTGACATTGTAGGAAATAGAGTAAAATTTCTTTTGTTTCAGGAGACCTTTTTATAGGTCTCTGGGCGGCTAGAGGTTAAGACCGAAAGCTAAGTCCGTCGGTTCGATCCCCACCTGGGACGTCGGTCAACTTGGTCTTTTTTGTTTGGCATGTAATATACGACATCTAATATTCATAATTTAAACCTGGTCACTTTGATATAAAGGGTCCATATCGAAGATTAGTAACTTCAAGTAGGTAGTGAATTCCATCGATGAATTTAAAGGGATCAAATCTTGCGTGTTCGTTGTTTTCCGTTTCTAAAAACACCAGAACATTATAGGGCATTCCACGAGAATTTCGCTTACGTAACGCGATTCACTTAGAAATTCTAAAAATGATAGGAACCCGAGTTCTAGTGTGGTAATATTTCGGGACTTAACTTACACGTTCACACAGTTTTTTCTAACTTTGAGCATTTATTTAACGTAGCTGCCATAGATAGTATAAGCGTCACGTAAGCGACATTCTCGTGGAATACCCCTATAAATAAACCTTCAAAAGTGTATTTTCTACTTCCTTCTCAGTGCTTCCTTTGAAGGAAATTCAAAGATCCCACTGAAGAGGTCCCCGCATATTGAACTGTAATTTTAAGGGACACAAATAAACTTCACTCTATCGAGGGGGCCTTGCAATCCACAAAGGAACTTTTATTTTACTACTTGGTTTGCTCGTGTTTGATCTGTTCAAATAAGGTAAGACTTTCCCAAGATATTCAATATAAATACCTAGTAATAGATTTGAAATGTATTAATTAAATAAATGGGTCAAAATTATTTTCGTCGTAATTAGTTTTGTATGAGATGGGGTTATTTATTAAATTGCTGTTGTATGGCTTAAAATCTAGCGTGAAAAAGAAATACAAGTGCACCGATTTTTTTTTATTTACTGAGTCAAAATAGGAACTAAAAGCGTGACATAGTTGGTAGGAAACAAGACAACGAAAATAATTTTGACCCTATCTTGGAAGATCTTTCACAAATAGACCTAGCCGTAGGTAAGCTGAATTAAGGCTTGTGATGTGGGTACCAAGCAACGATTTATATAATGAAATGAAATGAAATGAAATAGATACATATGTAGATACTTAAATACATAGAGAGCCATGACCAAGGAATAAATATTTGTGATAAATAAATACACAAATAATGCCCTCGCCGGGATTCGAACCCCGAACCTCCAGCCTCGTAGACAGGATCACTGCCAACTAAGCTACGGAGGCTTACAAATATAATTAAATACGAGCATATTTATAGCTCAAAAAGTGAAATAAGGTGGAAGTACTAGTTAGTACCCGACGCTGTACCAATATTCGTCATTAAGTATATGTAGCTAGAGTTGCCATCAATGAGATAAAATCAACTATTAGGGCATTTAAACGATGATTAATGTTTGTACCTTTAATGCTTCATATCCCAACTTTGAAATAATTAGCTTATATCTGAAGTATTTGCATAATTTTAAGACAGGTTGACGTTTATTAGGACTGAGTAATAACATTTCCAATGTCCCAATATGTCACATTGTGTACTGAAGTGCCGGCTATTGGGACTGCCAGCAAAAGCACCTGACGCTTATATACTCATACAATGGAGTTGACTAAGAAAATTTGCGATTTTGAGAAATTTTGATATTGTCACCCTGTAAAATAAATACTATTAAACAAAACTAACAAACTCCTCTCCCAAAATACATGACAATACTTTATGTAGATTTATATATGAGCAAAATATCGTGATTCAAATAAACATTCTCTGTTGACACGTTGCGCACTGGTACTTCCACCTTACTTCATATTGTTTATTCGTCATTAAATCGGAATCATAAGAATTCCGACATTTTCACGATTCCATGAATTTGATATGAACCCGAACCCTTCTGACTATTGGTGATATTTCCGTCGCGACTTTTGATCTTCGTAGCTATATTTATTTCAGAGAATAGGTTGCCATGGTTTTGTATACCTTCAATACAAACTGGGAAGAGGTAAGCGGGTCTATACAAATCTTCGTAAAGGTAGCGAGTGAAGCGAAGGATGAGCTTATACTTAGGCAGGCAAAAGGAACAAGACGAAAGTCCATCGCTGAATGTAATTAATATACGTAGGTACCAATATCTTAACAATAATTTATTATTAATGCTCGACGTTACACTTTATGTAAAAGATTTTTTGTCAATTCAAATTTATTTATTTTATTTTTATTTTTTATTTTATATTCCAATAAGTTTCACAGCATAACAGTAAAAACCAAATCACTGTGAACTAAAAATTTACAAAACAAATAGGTACTTAAAAACTATTTCAATTTGGGCGACGACGTAACGACGTGGCTCCGTTGCGTTGTCTGATCTGACGTAGGATTCGGCAGATTGCCCCTGAACTTCCCCTGCCCCTTTCCTTAATCGCAACCCGTACTGCACTTCCCTCAGAAGGCAATGAGGCTCGGTGGGCTGCGACGGGCCTACCGGCGACGTCAGCGTAGGCACGGTGACGTAAACTTGAAACAGGAGGCGGCGGCACGCGCGGGGGACGCGCGGGCGGCGCAGCGGCGAGTGCGGCACGTGGTACTGTGTCAGCAACAGGCAAACTGACAGACTCAGCATTTATAGCCGGCCGGTCATCGCTCCTGAAATTTGATGCCGTCGACCGAGTCGGGACATTCCGCAGACTATTTACTTCGTCACGTAACTCGGCAATAGTTACTTGGGCGGCTTCAAACTTCAAGATGATCTCAGCTAAACTCGTTTTTAAGGCCACGATATCCTTAAACAAGCAGCATACGTCGATATTATCCGGGATTTGTACGGAAAGGATAGAGGAATCCTTCGCCACAAACTCCGGAATGCGCTCCTGGTTCTCCTTAAGGATTCTGTTGATGTCCATAAGGGTCTTCCTTCCAGTTTCGTCCCCTTTCCGATGAGGTACATACGTGCCAACAACCCCAAGGGATTGGCACAACACCTGCTTCGCTTCGCAGATATCTTCGACGGTAAAACTCGAGGCTCGCGTACTAAACTCGACCGCGGTTACCGCATCCATCCCTCCCTCCCGCAGCACCTTCTCCTTCTGCTGCAGGAAAGCGAGGAAGTCAAATATCAAAATATTAACCGGTCAAGAGCATATCAGGCCATGCTCAGTGTAGGGTTCCGTAGGTATTCAAAAACGGCAGGACCGATTATGATCGAAATATTTTAAAGTATTATGTAAGCCTACTACTATCTATGATTCTTTTTTCATATTTTTTGGACCCGTGGATCAAAAGTTAGAAGTAGAAAACAATTGTTTTTATTCTGGAGCGGTTATCTCCGAAAATATTGATGCTAGAAAAAAAGTTTCTGCTGTGATACTATTTAACTATTTATTTAATGGGCATCTTTGTGTCGGGGGATTTGCGGAGCGGGCTTAGCTAAGGGGTGGTAAAATTTTAGAATAAGTTCAAGTTACATTTATAATATTACTTCATACTAAATTTTGAAAAACAAATTAACCATGCATACACCGTGCAAATTGAGTACAGCAAAATAAAAAAAAACATCTCCACTTTACTACTAGGGGATGTGCTAATTTAATACAGGACCCTAAAAATGTTATCGCCCAAATTTTATCTTTACCTGTTACTTTGACATAGTGTATTATATACTAGTGCACCGTCAATCACGCATACCTTTACCTTATATTCCGAATTATATTAAAAATTTTCAGAGTTTAAACTCGTCTAAAATTGCGATTCTGTTATTAATTTAAATATTACTGTGGCCTAAATGGTATTCTGTGTTCGGATTCGAATTTCAGCGTAGGAATTAAACTGAAATGATGAACATAGATCAGTCTGTCGATCGGTCGGCCAATTGGATCTAAGCCACTCGAGTACTAAGACTAATTAAAGGGTCCACGGAAAAAACATGTCTAGTCAATTCAAACTTTATAAGAAAAAACGACCTTAATTTTAACGGAACAAGGTACAAATTTGTCCTGATTTTCATAAGAGCTAGACATGTTTTTTCCGTGGAACCTTCAAGTGACGTTATAAATCAGGCTGCAAGAAATCTCTTAGCACTTGTCATCTTGACATAGCTTTACACTTGTCTAGGGTTTCAAGTGGTCGAGTGTAAGTAAAAAGTTAAGGAGGATATTATAGGATTTGAAGAAACGTCCGGCAACTAACTTTTCTTTTAGAGCGCTTGTGGCCTAGCGGTAAAAACGCACGGCTGCTACGCAGCAGTCGTGAGTCGATCCCCGGCTCGTACCAATGAGTTTTTCAAAAAACTTATGTACGAAATATCATTTGATATTGCACTTGATAAAGCACTTGTGCTTTACGGTGAAGGAAAACATCGTGAGGAAACCTGCATACACCTGCGAAGAAATTCAAGGGTGCATGTGAAGTCCCAAACAAGTACGGGGCCAGCGTTGGGACCACGCAAAATAGGCAGGTTTAATGTCGTGTTGCGGAAATAATGGCCAGAATACAACAACAACAACTTTTCTTTTGGAATGTATGCTGTACATTATGTGAAAATCCATGATGACGTGTAACGGTGTCTCTTTATACTATGTAATATTAGCCTATGTTGACTCCTAGAATTTTAAATTTAATCGAAAGTAAATCACATTTCCCCTAAGGAATTTAAATAAATCTCGAGGTGTTTTTGAACACGAACTAAATGTCACGAACATTTTCCAGAAACTCCAGAGACGTAATAAAAAACCTATAAAGTTAACTACACAATATATTTAAAACCCATTACTCGGACAGCTACTGAAAAAACTTGTTTACACTCTGTTTAAAAATGTCTTAATTATATAGTACTGTTGTTTAATTTAGGTTCAGTAGTGTTTATTGTTTATTATGATTTATTTTATGTTAATGATGATAATATAGTTCCCGCGAAGCACTAATGAGAAAAGTCCGGAGCGGCGGTGGCTCAGTCAGTGTCCCGCCGTCGCGGCGGTATATACGTGTCTCACTGACGCAGAGCAGACCCGATAAACTCGCAAGCTTTCCCATACAAAACCTCCCAAACAATGACTAAAACAATAAACGTCGAATTCATCATAATCCTAATAACCACACAGTGCGTAAACCTAAACACCCTCCCCGATTCTAAAGAAAGAAAACTTCTAACAAACCAAAGTGAAAACTCCAGTGCGTTTATCGAATTCGAAAAGTTCAAACAGTGCAATTATTTCGGTGATTTCTTATTTTGCTCATTGGATCATTTGAAGCAGTGGAAAAAGCGTAGAAGATGGTGTGATTTTTTTAAGTTGAACGTGAGGAGTAAAAGAAGTTCTGAACCGAGGGATCCGGTTAGGCGGCTGGGGCAATCTGTGTCTTCGGAACGTGACACGACTTTAATAGAGGATTTTAAAGCACAGTGGCCAGTGAGATTATGGAGGAGCTACTTGTTCTCTGATGATTACCTGCTGCTTATAAATAGCCACTGGTTGCACTTCGCCCCGCCTGACCCATCATCAAACTATATCCTTGGCATATTGTATATCATCATGATGCTGGTCGGCACTGCTGGGAATGCTTTGGTGTTACTCATGTACTTCAGGTATTGCCACTTGTATGAACGCATGCACTATTTATAACTGTCTGGCTGGCTCCTATTTTGGAGACTCATTTTGTTGACGAGTTATTAGAAATGTCACTCGTAAAACTAGTTTCTAATAAGTACATTAGGTTTCATTAACCTACATCAATTAGGTCAACCTGTTTATATGTTTGCATAAATTGGCATGGACCTTTGTCAACATCACTGTCTCATAAAATCATATACTTACCACCTCTTTAAATGAATAACCCTACGACGTAAGTTTATGAACTCATAAATATTACGAATATATTTTTGCTCTCAGGATAATTCTTTCAGCTTCAGTCTACATATACAAAATGATGTATATTTAAGTACCTACTTACTCTTATTGTGTACCAACTCATCCTAAACTTTGGCCCGGAGGCATTTTCCTTAAAGATAAACAAACAAACAAAACCCGGAAGATATTATTATTGTCCTTATCAAATATTCAATTATAAATAGGTTCGGTCCAATTCCGTTACAGAACTTACAGGTGACATATTTTGAACAATCTAATCTTGACTCATCACATTTCCAGAAAAAGACGGAATTTAATGGGAAAGTATTATTCACTCCCTAAGTAGTATAATTCGTAATTAGAATAACATATCAATTTTTAATTTTAGTAGCTTATGTAGATACCTATACAAGAATGTATAATTGCACTGCGCTGTCTGGGCACAGGCCTCTTCTTATACAAATTATGCATTGGATCAAAGTCCTCTGCTGCTGTCATACTTGTAACGAAACTTACACCTTTTAAAATTTCGGAAGTTGGATCAACGCAGATGCATATCATTTTTCCTTCGTCTATAATAGCTAATGGTAAAGCTAAATATTCGTACGTAACGTATGTTATAATATAACATCAGAAGAACTACTTAATTAGTTTATTTTCTGTGGTCATGGTTGTTTTCTATTTAAGTGTTTTTTGGGGTTCCGTAGTAAACTAGGAACCCTTATAGTTTCGCTATATCCGCAGGTGCAAAAAAATTTAAAATAATCATGATTATCATGAATTCAATAATAATAAGCTATAAAATATTTTAAAATAAAACTATTTCGAACGTTATCAGTCCACCGTTTTTGAATAATTACGGAACCCTACACTAAGCCTGGCCCGACATGCTCTTGGCCAGTTTTATTAATTTATCGTCGCAAGACACAACACGAGCCAATCGAGCTTACCGTGGAACTGGGTTGATTTGTCTAAGATTGTCCCATGATATTTATTTCTATGATTTGAACCCGTAATGGGCTCAGGATTGAAAGCCTCACGCCTCAGCCACTCACCCCATCATCACCATCATCAGCCTATCATAGTCCACTGCTGGACGTAGGCCTCTCCTATTAACTATGCGTATGGACGCATTAGGAGGTAAATGCCCATAATCGCCACGCTGGGCAAGCGGATTGGCGATCGCAGTAATGTGTCCACTATGATGACGCTGCTGCCCATCATCAATGTTTTATCAAATAATGGTCAGTGACACTTCAATCCCTCAGTCACTTCAATCACTCACGCCATACTGCTTATTTATGAAACTGTAGAACATAATAAATCAACACATAATGATATTGGGTATCAATCCATCTCTTGATTTATAAGTGATTATAGGAGGATGGATATTACTCCCAGGCAAGGACTGGCCTACTACCGCGAAAATAGAAATTCGTAAATTTCGAGGATTTTTCTCTGTCACTCAAACGAAGGTGTCTTTAGAGTGAGAGAGACAAATCCTCGAAATTTACGAATTTCGGTTTTCGCGGTAGGGC
Source organism: Thaumatotibia leucotreta (assembly GCA_025490895.1). NCBI lineage: Eukaryota > Metazoa > Arthropoda > Insecta > Lepidoptera > Tortricidae > Thaumatotibia > Thaumatotibia leucotreta. The sequence continues at coordinate 28,189 of JALPQI010005154.1, read as the reverse complement.
CGCTGGGTGATTCTCCGAGGAGCATTTCACGCGCTCAGATTCGTCATGTCATTGTCATCTTGTGATTACTACCGTGACGGAAGGATTTGTCGCAACAATTAATTATGCTGGACTTGGTATTGATACCGATTACCTTGCTTGAATTACTCTTGTAAGAATACAGGCTGAGACGACAATAACGAAATAAAAACGTCGTAAAAACGCTGCATATTCACTCGACTATTTTACAAAAGCTATAATTGTAGATTGACATGCCCTTGTATCACACATCGAATCTGAAATGAGGAGATCCGTAGGCGAACTAAAGTTACTGACATAGCCCTCCGGATTAGTAAGCTGAAGTGGCAGTGGGCAGGCCACATTGCACGCAGAGCAGATGGTCGATGGGGTCGAAAAGTGCTCGAGTGGACACCACGGCTAGGCAAACGCAGCGTAGGACGTCCACCCACAAGATAGTAGTATAGAATAGTTAATAGTCCTTTCGTCCCATGGTCCATGGTATTTTTATGAATATACGAATTTGGGTATTGCTTCTAAATTCCTATAGCTAAGTAAAAAAAGTTAAATTTAAATTTTATGTTTTCTAAATCATTATTATTTCCACGCTACGGCTTTGAATAATTCTAAAGGAGCGAAGGACTTTTCCTTTTCAATTAGAGGACTGGAACTTACCCAGTGGTGTGACGGATGATTAAACAGAAGTAATTTAATTAAATAAGTACCTTATTTACCTGCTTCATACATTATGTATTCGAGGCTTTGTTTGAGGAGCGTTTACAAAAATCGATGTACAATTGGACACAGTTCCTATTGTGGTACAGGCAGCAGCAGATATTGGTAAGCGGGCAGGGTGTTCAAAATAAACTTGGCACGACCTTATTGACCTAAGACTATTTTTTATTTTTTTATTTATTTATTTATTGAAGAAACAAACAGTCTTACATAGTTATAAATAACATCGTAACTTTGCTTAAAAACTAGACTTACAGTTTCCTTAATAAAAATATTTTAACATCATGTGATTCATGTGTAATACATATGTAATTTACTACATAGCAACAGAGCTTGAGTATGATTACACACCAAAAACAAAAAAAGAAAAGAGAAAAGTTACTCATTATCGATCTAAAATGGATACAAAATAATTACTAAACATATTATATAATAGTGTGTTAAGATAATTGTGGATACCCTACCCGCTAAGCAATATCTGCTGCTGCTGATTATATACAGGGTGCTCGCGAGCATTCCAAAAGATTTTAATGTTGAATTCCTGACCATATTTAGGGTTTTAATAATGTTACATAAAATTTCCTGGATTCGGATTGGTTTCAGAGATAATCAACCTTTTTTGAAATAAGTTTTTCGACGTAACTCGTCATAAAACTTCTTTTTGATTACAATGCTACCATAATGTGTTTTAATATTACACACTTTGCCTGGCAATCAAAAAATAAGAATAGACTTGACGAAATAACCTGTCCCTAAAAAAATAAAATTTATAATTTTAACAGATTGTTGTTATGATAAAAAGTACTGGAAAGGTTAAAAAGTATTAAAAAAGAGAAAAAATAATATTTTTTAGTGGTATTTGACATTTAGGTCTCTAGAATGCATAGTTAAAATCTATTGGAATGCTCGCGGACATCTGCTTATATCAGTAGACTGCTGGACAACAGCCTCTCTTTAGCCTATGCGTATGGACGCATTTTTTTTTTTTTTTTTTTTTTTTATACCACGTCGGTGGCAAACAAGCATACGGCCCGCCTGATGGAAAGCAGTCACCGTAGCCTATGGGCGCCTGCAACCTCAGGGTGTCACATGCGCGTTGCCGACCCAATAAAAATAACGTTGGCACAACAAAGTGGCTCCACTTCACCTGATCGTAAGTGAAAAGTAGAGCCCAAATCGCGGCGGCAACGAACAGGAGACAATCAGTAACCTGTTAGTTGCCACCGCCTTGCTGGCCCGCTAGATGCTGGTAAATACACCGGCTGACCCCGAAACCCGGCAAACACGAAGGTAAGTCATTTCACGGGCGTTTACACCGAATGTACGGTGGTAGCCAACCAGGCGGGTACTAGTAAAAATACCCTACCACCGGCTGAGAAGCTGGATACTCAGTATTTCCCTTAGTCGACTCCTACGACACCCACGGGAAGAGAGGGGCGGTGATTTTTGTATTCTTACTCCGTCACCGCACGGATGGGATTATTGGCATTTAGGAGGTAAATGCCAATAATCCCAAGGTGAATATTTGCATACCTACTTTAATAAGGTAATAATAGTACATTGTGCATCAAGGGAGGTAAGTATGGAAATACTAACGAGAGTGTTAGAAGCCCGACGCCGTTAGGCGGAGGGCTTTTATGACTCGAGTTAGTATTCCGCTTACCGACCGTGATGCATAATATGCATACCTGGGATAACTCGGGGCATTTATACGAAAGTGATGTAGCAAAATATTTTATCGACTAAAAATATATCGATGTTACTGTGAATGACAACATCAAAATGTTATTCGTCTAAAATAAATATTAGGTACTTACTCCTAAAAAAATTATTTAAACGGGTATTTACGCGTTTATTTTAAAATAGTTTGCAAAATATACAATCAATATTAAAATATCAATATTTAAATTGCCATTTTGATTAAAATGATATCTGCATACTTTTACTAACTGAAGAGGCCCGATATCAGATATGACATCGAACCTCTGTACCTACTGTAATCGAGAATGTTCAACATCTTTTATTATAATTATAACGACATCTTTTTAATCGATATCAAATCCCTATAACTTGCCCCCAGTTATCCCAGGTATGAATATGTTTTTCATCACACTTGCCGACAAAAAAATAAGTTTTAAGACATAATATTTATCAGCCTCCGTAGCCTAGTTGGTAGTGACCCTGCCTACGAAGCTGGAGGTTCCGGGTTCGAATCCCGGCGAGGGCATTATTTGTGTATTTATTTATCACAAATATTTGTTCCTTGGTCGTGGCTGTCTATGTATTTAAGTATCTATATGTATCTATTTATTATATATATCGTCGCCTGGTACCCACAACACAAGCCTTAATTGAGCTTACCGTGGGACTAGGTCGATAAGATGTCCCGAGATATTTATTATTTTATTTATATGACGTACTGACATTTCTATTACTCCCTAGGGAATTTCACTTTTCTATTACTCCCGCTACGCACGCAAGCAATGGCGCGCTTAGACAGCAAGTGTGATGAAAACATTATTAGAACTTTAAACAATATACAAATTAAGAACCACACATGTACCTAAATGTTCCAGCAAATAAATTATTCTTCTTCTTCTTTCCCACGCTGGGCAAGCGGGATGGCGATCGCTGTTGTGTGTCCACTATGATTCGTGATGCTGCTACCCATAATCAATCTTCGATAAATAAAATGGTCAGTGACACTTTAATCCCTCAGCCGACTCTTACGACTTACGACACCCTCGGGAAGAATTGGGGTGGTGACAAATGTATTTTTATTGCCGTCACCATACGGCGGCTGATTATATGTTTAACTGATAATGATGAAAGTATTTCAATTGGTATTTTTAACGCTTATTTGAGACGAAACTTGTGGCACGTCTTGTCTCATCTTATCATACCAAACCAGGTCACCTAGTTCGTGTGCTTCGATTGTTGCTATAATTTTGTCAGCCTTCGAAGCCTAGTTGGTAGTGACCCTGCCTTGGAAGTTGGAGGTTCCGAGTTCGAAACCCGGCGAGGCATTATTTGTGTATTTATTTATCACAAATATTTGTTCCTTGGTCGTGGATGTCTATGTATTTAAGTATCTATGTATACGTATCTATCTGTTATAGTTATACATATATAGATAGTAGCTTGGTACCCACATCGCAGCCAGCTTACCGCGGGACTGGGTCGATTTGTGTACGATGTCCCAAGATATTTATTTCTTCTTTCAGTTAGGAGAGTTCACATTTCGTATGTAGATCGGCGGATTGAAAATCGCTTTTCCCGCACTGTTGAAACAGACTTTTGTGTCTATACAGTTTTTACATTAAACTTCTAACATATTAAAATAATCTTTAGCTGAGGGTGCTCCGGACGAGGACCCTCTTAATGGGTCGAGCAATCATCGACTTAAATACGTGAGTAACCCGGTTCGATAATTATTTTAATATTAAACTTCTACCCTAGAATCTGTGCGAAAAGAAAAGGCATCTGGCAGCAAGGCACACCCATATATTTCACGTTCCTTAACTTTCTAAACAGTAAACCTAGCCAAGTTATCTTTGGGCAATGCGATAAAAGTAATGTATGAGAACGACACGTGACGTGATCATTAAGGTGGATTTAGACCAAACGAGCATTCGCTCATTCTATCCCCCACTCCACGAATTCAACGAATTTCGACTAATCCCGTTTTGTGTGGCGAACGAATTTCGTAGAGTGGGGGACAGAATGCGCGAATGCTCGTTTGATCTAAATGCACCTTAATGGTCTTGGACTTATCGCTTATCTTATACCTACGGTTGCAGAAACTATAGTTCTAGCATTTTTTGTAAAAAAAATGATTTTACTGTTTTCATCTAAAAATCTAAATGATATGCTAACTCTGACTCTATCTGATATTATCATTGTTAATGTCGAAGTCATTTGAAATGTATTTATTTATCCATGCGAGCATGCTGATACTTTTTAGCAATAGTTCTAGTCTTCTCTGTAAAAAAATGATGTCTCTCTTTTCATCAATATGATGTGCTAACTCTGACTCTATCTGATATTATCATTGCTAATGCCGAAGTCATTTGAAATGTATTTGTTTATCCATGCGAGCAATTCGGGAAGAAACGAATCGATTAATCTCATCGGAAGGGAATCGTGACAAATGAGTTTGTCATGTTTCTGTTTCCGTTGGGACAGATTTACGAATATTGGCACATTACTTCAATAAACAGCAAGATGTTTATATTTAAGAATTTAAGCACAATTTGTATCCGTGACTTTCAAGCTCAATTTATATATTTATTATAATGTGAATGTATTATTTGTGTTTATGCGTGTCGTAAATTGATCGAGAACGAGCGATAATATATTGTTTTTGTATGGATGAATGATTTGTATGACGACGAACAGCAAGCAACCCCATGGGATAGAACAGAACATTTCTAAAGAAATCAACCGTGAAAAGTCCAACTCCTTTTGTTATTATCTTCATAATGATGATTTACCTAGTTATCGTTTACAAAAAATTTGGTATAAGTACCACTATTCGACCTTATTACTTACCACAAAATACAGTTAAAAAGTGGTAGACCACATTTATTGTACTAACCAAAAGCGTTCGCTGAACGTCTTCGATAGACCTATAAATTTGGGTGTATATCTGAGCGTTTAAACTGCCTACTTTTGGTGGCATCATTGCCGCAGTTTCAATTCGTTACAATGTGCTACTTTGTCATTTGAAGGAGGCACGGTATCTTATACAAATGACGAAGTATAACATTGAGACGTTTAGAAACTTCGGCAAAAATTATGCCACCAAAATTAGGCGGTTCAAACGCTCAGATATTCACCCATTTTCCCTTTTTCCTCTTTTCGGTCTATATCATTGTAAAAAAGTTACATTTTATGACAACACATAGAATCAAATTTGAAACCCAGCATGACATCAATTTATCATCAGTATCATCAGATGTACACCGAAACACACAACACCCTTCCACGAAAAGTAAATAAATCATGTTTAGGGTTCCGCAACGTTGGTAATCCGACAGCTGACCGCTGTAAAACCAGGGTCTTTGTAAATCCGTCTATTTCAGTCTGTTACAGCCCAACGTTTACTATCGTGCCTACTCATATTATAGAGCCTACAAAATGTAGGTTAAATTTATCTATCGCGGCTGCATCATAGCAATTTTAAACACAAAAGTCTCGTGAGACTAATTCATACTAAAATTGTGACGATGATGATGTTTTTTAAATCAAAAAATGATCGATAAGACTAGACAAGCATTTGTGACTTTAAAAACGTGATCATAGAAAATAACACTTGAATTGAATGCTCTTATGCAAAAACGACCCATTACTTTGCCGTTTTAAAGATTGATTTTAAGTCTTGGTTTACGGTTTTAATTCGAATAATTAGGTGATAGATCCCTTTTTTATTACATCCATTAGGTAGTTGTGTGTATATTATTGTGATTTACAATACGTTTCCGCCTAATATAAGACTAGTTAGCAAACAGTGATACTAGGAAACTAATATAGTTGTACAAGCATGCTAACAGCGTGTAAATGATTCATGTTTTTTTTTCAAACTTACCTTATTTCGTATTATCAATTGCATATTTTATAAATTTATAGTGATGACTAATTATTATTAAATATTTCGTTCTTATTATTGTAAATTCAAAATGAAATTTTGACATGAACAACAATGACTTTTATCTGCCAATAAAGAAATCAATCAATGTTAAGGAAAAGGTAACAATTCTTAAATTACTTTGATAAAAGGAAAAGAGAATTCTAATATTGGCTATTTATGATTTTATTGCCATGAATATCAAATTTTATGTGAATGAAGAGCGTAAATAAAACCCTTTGGAAAAGACGCAGCTCCATAATTTTCAGATCAAAGATAATGGTATTAATTATAGTATTTAATACGTCATCATCACACGCAGCGTTGCCAAGGATGTCATACCTAGCTCATAACTCAGAAGTAATGACTCGTGATCGTGGCTTTAAAATCATGGAGTAATAACAAATCATAGAGTACCTACCATTCACTGGAAACCACAGACACCCCAACAGAATTTTATTATTTAATTTTAGTAGTACTTTGGTCAGCGACTAAGTCTGGCAATCCAAAAAGGCAACGTACCGTACCATTACAAATGAAGGTGACATGTGAAGCATATTTTATTTTTACGTTTGTTTTTAGAACATTTATTAAAAGTTGTAGTAGTTAGTAACGTCTTCAAACTGTTTTGAAAATTCTTGGTATTTTTCTTCGCACATTTAATCGTCAAATGTTAATCGTCAAATGTCGCCTTCATAGATTGTTAAGATCATTGCGTATGTAATAATCCCTAACAGAAAGTGAAACTCCCCAAGGATAACTTGTATGAGAATGTTTTCATGAAATTTTCCAGAAGTTTTAGATAATTCTGAAAATAGTATATTGCTGCTTTGAACTCGCTTTAACATAGTAATTTATAAGCTTATAATTGAATATGTTATCAATAATGAGTACCTATCTTACGAAGCTTGCATTGAACATTTAGCATCACTCTATAATTTATTATTACTCTATGCTATGATCTAGGGTAATTTGACGTTGACTAATTAGTAATTAGTTAAAGCTTCAAAAGTATTAATTAGTTAATGAAGTGAAGGACTTACGAACCTTCCAACTTTAGATTGCAGATTAACATTGAAAGAACGCAGAAACTCCCTGGCTACAACCGCAAGTGTTTTAATTTAGCGAGATCCCTTCCGTTTGGCTTAATTAGTTGTTTTCCTAACAACACGAAGAAAACAACAACAGTCTTAAAGGTTGTACTTACTCGCCGTAACCATGTGTGAGAGTCAAAGTAAAATGCCACATTTTGTCGATTGCCATGAAGGTGCTTAGCCATTTATCCGTATAAAGGAACATGGTTATTTTCCTTTATACGAATAAAAACCATAGTGCATTGTTAAAATAGAATTAACTTTTGATATAATTAAATTAGATGGTCCATCGCCATTGCACCGGGGACGACTCGCGGGGGTCTTTTCGACTAGTTTTAAGTGTTTTGATGTCTGTAAATTAAGTATGAAAATAAAATTTTAAAGCTTTATTAAATTAGGGAACAAGTAATTTATGAACACAAATGCCAATTTTATACAAGTAGTTAACGTAATGGCCCAATATTAAAGTTCCAAAGCAGATGCAAATAAATAAAATAAATATCTTGGGACATCTTACACAAATCAACCTAGCCCCACGGTAAGCTCAATTATGGTACCAGACGACGATTTATAGTATAATAGATAGATACATATAGATACTTAAATACATAGACAGCCACGACAAATAATTTTATTACTCTATATATTACTCTTAATTGCAAAAATGTATTTCAGAATGTATACTGGGTAGGTATCTATTAGGGTGTCCCATATTTTACGAGTTTTAAAAAATAATAACACATACCCCCTAAATCGGTTTCTTTTACCTCAAACACACACTGAAAAAAAAATTCAGTTAATTTCTGTAAACGCAACTCGTGCCGACTTTCATGCCATTTTCCTATACAATGAAAACGACCAATTTTTTTTTGGTTTTTTTATTTTTTTCTATGGGCTTAACTTTATACTATTGTCTTATAAACATTTTATCATAAAATTAAATTGATGAGAACAGAAAAATAATACATTATTAACAACTTACTGTCTGACTAATTTTTTTTTCAGAGTATTTTGGGGTTAAAAAAGCCGATTTAGGGGGTCTGCGTTATTCATTCCTAAAATTCGTAAAATATGGGACACCCTAGTATTTAAGTTACTAAATATTCTTTATCGTTGAGCGTAATTTTCGGATTTATTTGCATATCTACGCAAAACGAGACATAGTACATTACATATTCATGTGAACCAGAAATAGAAAGTAGCCCAAGTAATTGGAGCAAAGTTATAGTAGTCTCCGTCTAATTATTCGTTCCTAAATGAGTCTTGAATTATCCAAGCGTTAAATGTTACGTAGAAATATAGATAAATTCTGGAATTTGTTTATTTTTAAACGGTTTTTATTAACTTCACCGCGTATCAACTGTCGTCGATGCTTCAAATCTTGTGATCGATTTTTCGACCACTTCTACTGCACCAAAATTAATGAAATTTAGAACTCGTGTCAAGTCCCCATGACAATGCAATATTATAATATTTGTATCCTTGTACCCTCAAAGCCTGATGCTGCAGACGTACTGCTTACCTTAACCGAGAGTGTTAGACACGTGAAAATGAAAGTATAGCATGTTTGGTATAATCAAATACTAACAGCCTAATCTTGACTTCCAACTCCTCACTCCTGATGCTGCAGTACTGCCCACAATAACCGCAAGGTTTATCTTTTATCGATTTCTTGACTTTAAAGAAGTTATTTAGATATTAAGTAGAAACATGCGAATTTAATACTATCGTCCAACTCCTCAGATCTGATACTCCAGTGTTACTGCCTGCCACAACCGCTAGGTTTAGCGATCTGTAGATTTTGAAGTACTGCTTTAGACATTTGGTAGAAACATACGGATTTCATTATCATAATCATCATCATATCAGCCGAAAGACATTCACTGGTGAATATAGGCCTCCCCCAAAGATTGCCACAAGGACCGGCCCTGTGCCACCCGTATCCAGTGACCTTCACCAGGTCATGAGTCCACCTTGTGGGGGGCCTACCAATGCTGCGCCTTCCGGTACGTGACCACCACTCGAAAAACTTACCGCCCAACGGCCATCGGTTCCACGCGCGACGAGCCCCGCCCACTGCCACTTCAGTTTAGCGATTCGAAGAGCTATATCGGTTCTTTTGGTTCTGCTGCGGATGGTCTCTTTTCTAATCCGATATCGCAGAGAGACTCCTAGCATAGCCCTCTCCTTTGCCCTTTGGGTGACATTGAGCATTCTTATAAGGCCCATTGTAAGCGAGCACGGTTTAGTACCGTTGGTCATCACTGGCAACACACACTGATCAAAGATTATCGTCTTCAAACCCTGCGGAATATTGGACAAAAAGATACAGACGGATTTAATACTGACTTCCAACTCCTCAAACCTGATGCTGCTGAGACACGTGTCACTGCCAGCCATGTCGGGCCTGCGGTCCTCCGGCTGATAGACTGACGGCGTGAGTGGATCGCGTAGCGTAGGGCGACCCGTCGGGCCTGCGGCCCTCCAGCTGATAGAGTGACAGCGTGAGTAGATTGCGTAGCGTAGGGCGACCCGTCGGGCCTGCGGCCCTCCAGCTGATAGAGTGACAGGGTGAGTGGATCGCGTAGGGTGCGCCGTCGGGCCTGCGGCCCTCCAGCTGCTAGAGTGACAGCGTGAGTGGATCGCGTAGGGCGAGCCGTCGGGCATGCGGCCCTCCAGCTGATAGAGTGACAGGGTGAGTGGATCGCGTAGGGCGAGCCGTCGGGCCTGCGGCCCTCCAGCTGATAGAGTGACAGGGTGAGTGGATCGCGTAGGGCGAGCCGTCGGGCATGCGGCCCTCCAGCTGATAGAGTGACAGGGTGAGTGGATCGCGTAGGGCGAGCCATCGGGCCTGCGGCCCTCCAGCTGATAGAGTGACAGGGTGAGTGGATCGCGTAGGGTGAGCCGTCGGGCCTGCGGCCCTCCAGCTGATAGAATGACAGCGTGAGTGGAGCGCGTAGTGCGAACCGTCGGGCCCGCGGACCTCCAGCTGATAGAGTGACAGCGTGAGTGGATCGCGTAGCGTAGGATGACCCGTCGGGCCTGCGGCCCTCCAACTGATAGAGAGACAGCGTGAGTGGACCGCGTAGGGCGACCCGTTGGGCCTGCGGCCCTCCAGCTGATAGTGTGATAGCGTGAGTGGATCGCGTAGCGTAGGGCGACCCGTCGGACCTTCGGTCCTCCAGCTGATAGAGTGACAGCGTGAGTGGATCGCGTAGGGCGAGCCGTCGGGCTTTCGGCCCTCAAGCTGATAGAATGACATCAGCGTGAGTGGACCGCGTAGGGCGAGCCGTCGGGCCTGTGGCTCTCTGGCCGATAAACTGACAGCGTGAGTGGATCGCGTAGCTTATCAGCTTGACAGCTCTATCGAGTGACAGCGTAATTGGACCGCGTAGGGCGAGCCGTCGGGCCTTCGGCCCTCCAGCTGATAGAGTGACAGCGTGAGTTGATCGCGTAGGGGGAGCCGTCGGGCCTCGCTTTAAACTTGATTTCCTCAATAAACCAAATTGATTGATATAATTTTCCTTATTGTCAGTTCTCTGTTATGGTATTGTATGAATTGTATGAATAACACGTCCAGTTGAGACACTTTGGGCATTCATGCTGACAGTTTTTTAGTGTCGGATTTCAAAAAATATCTATTCAGCAGCGATTCCCCTCTCGTTACACATAAAATATTGTCCATTACGTTTACACATGTTTGTGTCGTGATTAAAGCGCGAGAGTTAAACGCTAGCATCCCTAATTGTATTGCATATTACAAACAACATCCTTTGATCTAGAATAAGTTGCACTAAAAACTTGAAAATAAAATAAGTAAAAAAAAGTTTTAAGTTAAACGGTTTTTAATGCACCAAAAACTAGAAAATAAAAATTAGTTGTAACTAACCGTAGATGCTACTTTTTGTAGATTAGTCACGTGAAACTATTATCACTGTAGTCTTCCCAAGTCGGATGCTGAAAGCCACGTTTAGCCTCTATGTCAGTGGATTAAGCGTATCCTAATCGGAAACTTTTACCAAACTGAAATAAAAACGTGGGGCGTTATTATGAAGAAACACACAAGTTCAAAATATGTAATTGTAGCTTTAATTTTGCAATGAATCATTCGTCTGTTCCAATACTTATACAGAGGTAAATAACTTTTATCAAGGCCAGAACAAAACTTATTACTCTATTGATGTCTCGATTTCTATGTGTGTTCTTAAATAACTATAGTGACTTAATTGCGTACGCCCCACGTTTTTATTTCAGTTTGGTAAAAGTTTCCGATTAGGATACGCTTAATCCACTGACATAGAGGCTAAACGTGGCTTTCAGCATCCGACTTGGGAAGACTACAGTGATAATAGTTTCACGTGACTAATCTACAAAAAGTAGCATCTACGGTTAGTTACAACTAATTTTTATTTTCTAGTTTTTGGTGCATTAAAAACCGTTTAACTTAAAACTTTTTTTTACTTATTTTTATTCCATAGTACTTTTGGGTTTCCTATACTGTTTCAATTTAATAAACACTATGACGGAAGACCAACACTAGGCTATTAGGATAGCACAAAGCTGCGCCCGGACGAAACCGGGGTTATGCTTTTTCTCTTATATTATTTTCCAGTCTTTAGTTCACTATAATGGATTACTACCCTTTTCCCCAGGCATATAAGGATAGAGGCATATAGACTGGAGAGCTAACATTTATCTAACAGATATATTTTATTCACGGATGGTATGTATCTTACAAAAACTAGACTTTTTATACTAGAACACAAGTTCACCGCTGAAACTGAAAATTTGACAATATATTAAAAAAAAACATATTCATATTGAGTACAGGGGGGTTATCATGACGTACTAATGCGGTTTAGTTCAGGTCGAGAGAAAGGGACAAGGCTATACGAGTCGTATATCACTGTCCCTTTCCCTGAACCTAAGCTGAACCGGATTAGTACGTCATGGTAACCCCCCAGGTTGTGAATGCGAAAGCAACTCAAATAAGTAGTAGTTTTTCTCTGTCGCTCAAACGAAGGCGTCATTAGAGTGAGAGAGACAAATTCTCGAATTTACGAATTTCGTTTTTCGCGGTAGGCCCGCTGATCTCGCATACGGGACTACTCCCGTACACTACCAAAAAATTTGGTCTACAAATTTTCGGCTCTATACAATGGTAATAAAGTCGGAACGCGGTAGAAAACATTTTTTCTCTGAAGGAAATGTATTCGCGTACCTTTATAGACATAGTTACAAGAGCGAAAAAGGTACATGAATCGATTTCCTTGACTGTACTAGTACGCACCACTTGTACAAGTTGTCAAGTACATTCCTGTTGCCTTATATGCTCCAAGCTCCATCTTGTATCTGCGACTATTGACACGCTCAATGCGGAACAGGTCATGGATGACCTGAACAAGTATAGTTAATTACGATTTAACTTAATTGCTGTATTGAAAGTGTTTATGTAGATATTGTAAAATAAAATAAATATGTGTTACCATGACCCGGGCTTTTACGAAAATGGGTAATAATAAATGCGTATATTATTACCCATTTTCGTAAAAGCCCGGGTGATAATGCTATTAGCAATGTTTTCAAGTATTAACATTTCACCAAATATAATAATTTAATTGACCGTACAGTTAATTTTATACGGACCGTACAATTAATGATTAATTTTTAAAATTATCATTTTGGATCGAATAATGTTCACGGTTTGGCTAAAAATCTGCATCGCATTCTTCGGTTTCAATAAAAGCCAGTATCATGTTAATACACTGTATAAGTAAGGCAGGAAAGCTATTAGCACTCAGTGAAAATTTATCGTTTTGCGTCACATTAGTCAGTCTCACTCTTCAAGTGGCAATTGTCAGCAGACTCAATCCTAAAAGGGGCATTCGTCTTCGTGTGAACTTGGAGACATTTCTTATTGTTTCAAATTCCTCTGTTTGTTCGGCTCTTCAGGTCTTCAGTGAAAGTTTAACAATGGAAGCTAAAGAGAGGACTTCTTTGGTCTTTAGACGCGGAGTGAAAAGAGTTTGTGCTGTGAAACGCGAAATTAAAACAAAAAGATAATTATTTTTACGTCCCGCACGCTGAAACGTCTTCAGTTTTTCATTTGCCGTTTTACTAACTAAGAAAGAAGAGATTACTTTTTGTATAAGTCAAACAAAAGCTTGCAAGTAAGAATGTACATTTAATCCAAAAAATAATTAAATTTCTTTTCTAACTCGCTTTGAGTCAGTTTAAACACGATTTAATTGTGTTTCTTGGCAAGAATCTTATCTTGGATGTAAAACTCTTTAAGATTTTAAATGCCAGCTGCTGTACCTACCTGTCGTAGGTAACACAGACAAGACACTAGCGATTCTGAGCGTAGGTACTAGGTACAGGTAGGAAGGTTGGGTAGGATGGTAGTTTTGTGTCTAGAATGTTTGGATAGGTTTAAGTTACTACAATCTATGTATAGTATAAAATAGTAACCAACGATGTTCAAATTTTCAACTAGTACCCAATAGTTTAGGTGGGTTGTGTACCTACGGTGTATTTTTAGCCATAATACCCAAGGTTTAAAATTAATTGCTATTTTTTGAGCAATGACAATTGTGGATGATAAAAATGATGAACTACAAACGTCTGTAAAAAATATAATAAACAAGTTGATTCTATTATGTTTTTTTAGATAGCTCACACTGTAATTTAATAAAATAAAATAAAAAAGAGTACGTTTATCATTTAACTTGGTGAAAATTTGTAATTTATTTCAATCATCCTGTATGTTGGTAACTTAATACCTTAAACATATTATGTTACGTAAAACAGTGGAATTCGCAGAATTTTCATTTCACGCCGTCGCCCAAAATATGAAAATTTCACAAGCGTTACTCTGGAAGCCGAATGTAGGTAGTTTCTACAAAATTAAAATTACCCAAAATGGAAAGACTACATTAGCTCCACGCTTGGAATTCTTTCGGCTGTCAGCCAAAAAACGGATAACGGAATGAGAGCGAAGTTATCAATGTAAAAATATGTATTTTATTACCTTCACGTCCTTCCATTTATGGAATATTCGAGGTATGTACTCGCCTAATATGTATTCCCAAAATAATTAAAGGTTAAGTGTCACTCACGGTCTAAGGTTTCATCATAAGCATAGGTATACATTAGCTCCTTCACAGAACATGAAATCGTAGACCAATTAAACTTTGCGAAACTTGTGAGCAATTCAGTCTTATGAGTAATGTACTTTACTTAAGTTTATTATGTTTTGGTTCGTTGGAATTAATCCAGAAAATGATCTTGAGAGATTCGCATACATACCTAATTATGTTAAAAACTCAGAAAACAACGTACATTTAAAAAATCGGACGAAACTACAGATCTACTTTTAACCCTTAAATTGGCACTCTATAATCGCACAACATTTTATTATGAAAATTTGTTTTTAAGGTTAAGCTAGAGTAGATTTAAGGAGATGGGTTATTGTCAGTCCGAAAACAAAAGTTGTCCACTCGGTGGTCAAAAGTTAACAGCTTGTATAAATCTATGTTACGATTTGATTGCATAGGGCTGTAGACCGACCTAGTTGTACCGTCAATTGTTTTATCCCAAAATTTGTACAAGAATTCCTTAACTTTAGGTATGTCCACCGAAAAGACGATAACCTAAATCTGACAATGACCCAGATATGTAATAAAAAATCCTACTTAATGTTTTTATGGGTTTTTCAAAGCGTCACTAGTAAATGACGTTGCCAACTCCAGCTTAGGTATATATACACCGTGATTTCTAATAACCCGAAAGATTTTAACAGTGTGTTCCTGACCACATTTAGAAACTATAATGTCGTATAAACTTTTCTGGATATCGCCTAGTTTCAGAGTTATTACCAATTAAAAAAAAACATATTTTCTAATTGTAACTCGGTACAAAAGATCTTTTTAACGGCGTTGGTGTCATTATGTAGAATAGTCTCACTATCCTCATTAATAGATGTCGAAAAGTGAGAAATAAAACCTTTCAAAAATGAGGTTTTTGTAAAATAAAACCTTAACACTCATTGTAAGTGCTAGTTTCATGAATAACTTTTACTTTTGATGTTAAAATACATTCAAAAATTAAATAACAATTGAAAAAAAAATTAAAAAAAAAAATTTTTTTTTCGCCAAAAATGACAAAAGCCATATAATATTTTTTGTTTGTTTTTACATCAAAAATGCGTGGTTAAAATCTTTCGGGTTATTAGAGATCACGGTGTATATAAAGACATCACAATCATGAGACGTCACGTGATTTATCGCTTATCGTATTACGATTGCAGAATGGTATCTTGGGTAGGCCTGCTGCTGCATGCTTAAGATCTTCGCACACTATATTTAACTCCATATCTCTCTTTAACTCCATAAAAATATATTAAAATAGTGTACCACGAGTGGCCTACGTATCGTACACTAAAGGTCAACACCGACTCGTATGTCACGCAACGACCACACGTTGTCCACGCAACGGCTATGCATTTGCGACTGACGTGTATCGAGCAACCATTTTCATTGCCCACTCGTTGACACCGCATTGTCCACTAGTGACCATTGGGTGGATCAACTAGTTGACTACTCATCGTGAGTGTGAGTAGAGTCACTGCCGCGTTGGCGTGGAGTTGTTATAGTGTGCAAAGACCTTTAGCCAAGTTGCCAATCGCTAACGCTCAGTAGCGTATCGTAGTTTTCCCTCTCTGTCACTCTTTCATGTCAGTGCGACAAAGTCAGTTAGCTGTCTTTCGTTTACGATTGACAACTGAGCGCTGGCGATTGGCAACTTGTCTAAGCACCCAGGGGCCCAGCATGCTTAGCCATGTTGCCAATCGCTAACGCTTAGTAGCGTATCGTAGTTTTCCCTCTCTGTCACTCTTTCGTATCAGTGCGACAAAGACAGTAAGCTGCCTTTCGTTTACGATTGACGATTGAGCGCTAGCGACTGGCAACTTGGCTAAGCACCCAGGATGCTTAGCCAAGTCGCCAATCGCTAGCGCTTAGTAGCGTATCGTAGTTTTCCCTCTCTGTTAATCTTTCATATCAGTGCGACAAAGACAGTTAGCTGCCTTTCGCTTACGATTGACGATTAAGCGTTAGCTATTGGCATCTTGGCTAAGCACCCTGGTCGCCTCTAGCATGGCCAATATCTAACCCTGTCGGCGTTATCTGCACGTAAGAGCGATGCGTTGGGAGAGGTACGCGTCAGCTCTTGTCAACCGAGGTTGTGCCGACTAACTTCGCCGACATAGCTCTCATAAAAACCTTCATGTCAGGTGACCTGGGGCCCAGGGTCTCTATCGCTATCTTGTGTGTTGATCGCTGAAGCTCGTAACTTGAACATGAGATAATGAACTGTTGAGGTACTGATTAGCGCTATTTGACGTTTATGAAAATTATGAACAACGTTTTTTGTACATTCGTCTCTGAAGGACCCTTCAAGTCCTCTAACTTTTTATGAATACGGCTGTTAGTATTTATCTCTTATTTTATGTCGTCGCCTAGTTAATCCAACACAAGCCATAACATGAGCTTACAGTGCACAGTGGGACTAAATCGATTGAAGTAAGATTAACCGTTTAGGTGCTTATTATTTATTTATTTATAATTTTTAATAAAAATTACTAATTGTTTTTGGTACGAATACAAGCTCTCATAGAACCATAATTTTGTTATCTATATACGGAGACTAAGATGTTTTAAAAAGACGTTTTAGTACTCAAATTAATTTTACTGAATATTTCCGTTGCAGGAAAATACTTACATAAAGATTCGTGTTTTCACGTTTTCTTTTCATATTCCGGATTTTCTTTACTTTTTTTACTGCTGCACTATTCAGATTGAATTTCCCTCGGGAATGGGAATGACAACGTATTTTATGGAAATATCTTCAAATAGGTAAATGTATTGTTCAGCTGCAGTTAATATAATTATGTAAGTAATATTTGTGTAAGTGTAATATTACGGAAGCATATGCAAGGTCTAACAGAGATTGGAGATTGGTTAAAAACTAATAAAACTAGTTAAGTACATATTTTAATAGATTATTGTTAGTTTTGACGCTACCATTAATATATGTAATAAAAATATTTAGATTTATTTCATACATGTATAGTTGTATACTACATCGATTAAAACTTTCACGAATTGTCACTAATATTTTAACGACTAACGGGATTTAACTGCACTAAACTTACGTTACATTCAAAATTATCCTGACATTTCGGGCATAACATTAATCGGTGGCAGTCTTCCTACGACCACCGGTGTAACGTGGTGTCCGAAACGTTACACAACATTTAACGGAAGTTTACGTATTACGCCGAGAATTACTTAAGAGAAAAAAATCGGACGTTTCATACAAACTCTGAGATATTAGTAGGCGGAAATGTATGGGTCATCAGATTTTATTTCTCGAATCGTATGTCGGTCCCATAGTAAAAGTTCATCAATATGACACCAGAATAAGCCCTTTAAAAATTGAACGTAGAATAAAAAATCACCTGTATAAAAATGTCTCCTAATGCACTTTAATTCTGTGTAATAAAAACCTCGTAACATATTTATAAGAGGAATAAATCGATACATATTTTTGCACTTGACTGTACCTACAGAAGAAAGGGGTCTGATTATTGATATCCACGCGAATATTTGCGGGATTCGGGTCGCGGTCTTGTTTACCCTACGTTACGTCTCGTTGCTACGTATTATCGAATACCTTTTTAGGGTCCCGTGACAGATGTGTGACGGGAACCCTATTATTAAACCGCCGCTGACCCACTGTCTTTCAGCAGTCTGTTACAAATTGACTGCATGAGGTTGACACTGTTGAGGTTGAAATCTGCCTCAGTCACTCAAAGGACTCCCTTTTTGGAGTGACAGAGACAAGTATTCGAAATTTGCGGATCTCGCAATTCGCGGTAGGCTGGTATTAACATAGAACAAATTAATATAATTTCTTCGTTTAAATTCCAATACACGTCAAAAATGCGTCAAAAAAACTACCAAAGATGGCGTAATGTCACGCTGTCCCATGTCATTACCATTGTGACGTTTCAGAAATAACCAACCATCGGTACACAGCGATGTTAATAAATTAATACAACTCGTTATTGTGTAAATCGTGATAAAGATCATCCTAAATTTAAGATGTTTTGAATGTATTTAAGCACGTTACACTTCTCGGTTTGGCACTGTCGACAAAGCTACTAACTTTTGCCGTTGTCTCCGTCCGCGTTTAGATTATTCTTAAAGCTGTGAATTACTAGACATAAATAAATTCTTAGGATATCACGTGACTTCCGACATCATCATCATCAGCCTATACTTGTCTACTGCAGGACATAGGCTTCTCCCATTTTACACCATCTAGCCTTCCATAGGGAAGTCCCATTTAGGTTTGTGTGTTGCACATGGATAGCTTTATAATATACTAAACTTAAAAACGGATACGTCAAAAAAAAAACCAAAGATGGCGAAATGTCACAGTGACACGTGTTATCGTCATTGTAACATTTGTAACGTTTCCGAAAAAAAACAACCTTTTCCTAAAAAATTAATCACACATTACGAGACTATTAATTGGTACCAAATGTTGTTAAATCCTGAGTTATTGCCATTGTAATTTAAACTTTTCTCCGATAAAACAATTAAATTAAATATATTTTTTTGAGACAAGTATATAAATAAGATTTTTTAATTAAGAAGTAGATTTAAATGTTGTCTTTAACAATATAGATAAAATAAACAGCTACCTATAACATTTACAGAAGTGAAAATTTACCGAACCACCTAATATTTCATTTTAATGGCTATACTTTTTGACAAGTATTGGAATCTAAATAGGTTTTCAGGTATAGTAATAAACAATTGCGACATATATGTACATAACTAAGTATAAAATAAAATAAGTATGGATGTATAGAAAGCATTCGATTACAGTGCTCGGCCGCTATGAAGTCAGACGTGACAGCTGTCATTTCCACACATTATCTGTCAACAATGTCTCTTTTTGACACAAAATGTGTTGAAATGACAGTTATTGGATTGAATTCATAGCGGTTGCCCGATTTTCATTTTTTTTTATTTATTACTTAAAGCCATAAAGTTAGAATCCGCGCTAGCGCTTAATAGAGAAAGGAAGCGTGTGAAAGGGAAGCCACCAGTCATATGACTTTTACACGAGTGCAAAAGAGATAGAAAACAATCCCAAAAGCGTACCCACTTTTGAAGTGACATATCAGCCGTATCAGCCTTCTCGACGGAGACTGTTATTTAAAATTGATTTTATATTTAATTCTAGTAAGAAGTCAATTTAGACAAATAATTAAACCGATATGGTATCGTGTAGTGTAAAGGATTGCCCTATTACCCACCGAAGAAATGACGGCAAACACTTGTTTCGTAGGTAAATCTGATTTGCCGGTTGATTGTTTTCAAACGATATTTTGTCGATTTAGTAGTATAAATCGTGTAAGTTATCACTTTCTAGCATTAATTGTTAGTTATCCTATCACTGTGCGCTAGTAATTTGTCACAACAGTTAATATTAAAGGATATTTTGTGTAAAAATATAAATGGTCACGCTACGCTAGAGCTTGACTAAACGTTGAACTACCAATATCGATATTCGTTCGATAAACATACCTAATCAGTCTATTACATTACAATGCCGTCATATTCCCAGATTTTGAGTACGAATGTGTATTTAACAAACTTGAAGGACCTTACTATGTTTTGTGAGATTTTTTTGATACTATACGATTTTTATTATTTCTGTTAAATTTAAGGGATACGCCAGATGCTAAGTTCACACACGTTTGCAATTTGTAATTCGACACCCTCAATTCACATTGTCCTATAAAACTTACAGCAAAAAACGAAGATAAAAAATACCATGTTGTCGATAAAACAGTTGAACATCGATAGATAATTGCTCTGTTGTAATAGGCAACCCTATTCCTGACCACACATAGACAAATTTACGCACACACTTGCGTTTCGTTTTTGGTTATGCTTTTAATCGTTGTCGATCATTCTTTGTCATCTTAGTTCTGTGCTTAACCCCTCGTATGCTTAGACACGGATCCGTGCGTGGGAATTTCAATCTATTGTTTTAAGTGTCAAGGTAACTTTTACAGTAACGTAATTTGACAGGAAGCATACCAGGGGTTAAAGCCTGTACGTGTATACTTAGATATGATATGATATGACGGTCGGTCGTATTTTAATATTGCCTTAATTATAATGCCTATATTTTACACAAGTATAGACAAATTATTGTTTTGCATTGCACTACTGCTAGGAATAAAACTTTTATAATTTGAGAACTCACTTTTAGTTCATATTTTTACGACGACATAAAAGAAATAGAATCTAACCTTGACTTATCCAAAAAATAATTTTTAATATCAAAAGTTCTGTCGCGCCGCGACATCTATGTATTTATCTATAGGTCAGTGCACCCCACTGAAATAGGTGGGAAACCATTGGATCGGAAGGGTTCCCAACTTTTGTTGGGTGGCTTCGGAAGTAATGGCTCTTGGTATTGTTAGCATTGTTCCGGAAAACTAAATGTATTGGAATTATACATACTTATGGGTACCATTCGTCAGATTTAAGTTGGTGATAAGGCCAATATTGTGTTCTAAAAGTGCGTGATTATAAAATAATGCTAGTTTTCGTTTGTTATTCGTATACCTCGAAATCACAAAATTCTTGTAGCTTTTCACCTATTCGCGTTTCGCCGCGATAGCGTATTTTTTTGTTGCATGAAATATCGGTGGTATATTTTGTTACTCGCATATATTTTTAATAGATTTTTACAATAGTAGCAAATTTTGATGTAGCATGTATTATTAATAGCCTATTTAGTTAGCCGCATTTATTTTCAATAGATGTTTGCAACAGTAGCAAATTAATACAATAATACAGAAATGTTCCCTCCGTGTGAACTTGATTCATTTAAAATTGCCCCGCTGACTACGAGTATAAGTGCATCCAGGTTCAGCTTCCATCTTCGCGAAATGCATAATATATATACCAATCTAAACTACAGACGAATAGGAAGGAAACATCGCGATATCATCATCATCATCATATCAGCCAAAAGACGTCCACTGCTGAATATAGGCCCCCCCCAAAGATTGCCACAATGACCGGTCCTGCGCGACCCGCATCCAGCGGACTCCTGCGACCTTCACCAGGTCACCAGTCCACGCTGCGCCTTCCGATACGTGGCCGCCACTCGAGAACCTTTCCGCTCCAACGGCCATCGGTTCTACGCCGCCCACTGCCACTTAAGTTTCTGCGATCCGGAGACCTATATCTTTTACTTTGGTTCTGCGCGATATGTAATAACGCGTTACAAGCAAATATCTATTGAGGTGAAAAGCGATTACAATGAAAAAAGGCAAGAAAGTAAATATGCTAAGAATTTTATACACCATTGTAATTGGCTACCAGAAATAATTCTACTAGAAAAAAAACTGTTAAGAAATTTTGAGATCGCGGCGAAACGCGAAAATGTGAAAAGCTACAAGGATTTTATGATTTCGAGTTATACGACTAACAGACGGACAATAATATTAAAGGACAAACAATATTACTTTGCTATTTAGCAATACGAGTACAGTCGTTTATCCTTTAATATATTGTTTATACTTTGATATTGACTTCCGCAAAGCAATGCCTGATTAAATTAATATTTGTCAATAAAATTATTTTCAGCGATTAAATACTTAAAACGCTCAAATTACTTCAATCCATCACAAATGGTGCTTCTCCGTAAACATAATTCATGTCATCTATTAATGACGTACTATTAAGACAAGCTATTTAATCCCCAAACCATGCCACCATTAATTATGTACATACAATCATTAAGTACCCACCATTACTCTTGGAAATTAGCTACCGTTTGACAGAAATATTTATCAGTTGACCCAATTACTGACAATATGACACAAATCAATACCAAGATGACGCGATAAAGAAATATGAAACGAGATTTCTGAACAAGATTCTCAACAATAACCTGGGAATTCGAGTGAATGGGCTGAGCAGGAAATTAACTTTATCGATTGCAAATTCTTTTCAATTTTAGGAACACAGATTTTTATTAACAAGCGCCATTTAGATGATCGGAACCAGTCAGATGGGGCCACTTTTTACTCGCTTTATTTGAATAATCATGTAGAAATATGGTAACAAGGTAAAACAAAACAATATCCTTACCATGGGTTTGTACTGCCATAAACATTCATGTTTACTATCAGTCTGTTTATCATCATTTAAGGGAATTTTTATATGAGCACGATGATCACTAAATATAAGTATAATAGTTAGTTGCCGATTTCTAAGAATGAACTTTTGATTGTTATAGATGAATCCTTATTTATATGAGGGTAAGACTCACCATTTATTTCGATAGCCTTATTTTCATATACAAATGTAAGGCTCATTTTTAAACTGTCATTTGACATTCATGTCAAATGATACTGATCACTGTTCATTCTTGGAAATCGGTAACTTTAAATAAAACAAGTCTGTGCAATTTGGATGATGAAAGATTACTGAAAACTGATTAAAACTGACAAAATCTTTATTTATTCATCCGACGTACAATTAGCATCTGTATCAGTGGTATAGTTGTGGAATTCCTGGAGCCAGTCTTCCAGGCTGCCCTGGATCTTAGAGCCGATGGTCTGCCGCCGGAACAGCCCGGCTGGTGTTTCGGGGAACGCCACCTGCCCACAGAATACACATCATCACACCAACAGCCTCAATCCGCTGCTGGACGTAGGCCTCTCCTATTAACTATGCGTATAGACGCATTGCGGTGCCGTGTGGTGACGGCAGTAAGAATACATTTGTCACCACCCCAACTCCTCCTGCGGGTGTCGTAAGAGTCGACTAAGGGATTGAAGTGTCACTGACCATTTTACAAGATTGATGATGGGCAGCAGCGTCATCATAGTGGACACATTACTACACGCATAGTACACTATACGCATAGTTAATAGGAGAGGCCTACGTCCAGCAGTGGACTAACAAAGGCTGATGATGATGATGATGATGTCTATCATCATCGTCATCATCATTATCTGCGTCTGCATTAGGTAAATAAATGCCCATAATCGCAGAATCCACAGAATCCACGATTATTAAAAGTAAACGGTAAAAAAAAATTAAGTAAAAAGGGTTAACCAATTCAAAAATTGACTTGACAAATTATCAAAAACATGTGATCGGTGCTAAGTGAACTCTGTCTAAAATTAAATATAATATAAGTAATAATAATGAAAGTCATAAACCTGAATGGGACTATTTGTGCAGAGTGTTTTCTGGGTCTTATGTGTCCTTCATGGAAGAACATTATGACCGGAAAAGATTTTTCTTTTCTCATATTCTGATATTTGGACGTGAACTGATTGGAAATAAATGAAAGTTGAATCTAGTTATAAATAAATTATGTAGCATTACCGTATTCAGCGATGATTCTTGGTTTTTGTGTATACTATTATGCCACATATTTCGATGAAAAATTTATGCCTACTTCGAATTAGGCGAGCCCGATTTAATTTCAGTTGCCATGAAAAAACCACAAAGTTAATTTATTTTCGACCTTTTTTACGACGGCCATATAAAATCGTGAAAGTTGTGGGATCTCGACCCGCAAAAGAATATTGAAAATAGAATCGGTCAATATGTGCACTTCGATACCTACTCGTAAACTCAGTAGGTATTTTTGTAATTTGTTACATGCTTTACTGGCTTAAATAAAATTAGCTCTAATAAACATGAATCCTCAACCTACAAATAAGCGATAAACTGTAAGTATGCATAGGAAAATAAGAACCAGTTAAAACAAGTAAATTAAAAAATATATATATTTCGCATTATTCAATAGACTACTTTTTTAATCATAATCATCTAAATTATGTGAGATAATTTAATATACAATGAAATGATAATTATTGTTTTTTTGTATGTTGTAGTAGGTATGCTCTTACGATTGTCGGTTATTTTATTATTATGTAAATTTCTTTGATGCGAAAGTATTTTGACATTTAACTAACATTTGTAAATAAGCATTGTAAAGTTTGATTTTATAATCCTGTCGTACACCCTAGCGGGTATCATGTATTTATTTGATCACACATACAAGTACCACAGTGTATATTTGTATAAATTATCATGATTACAATATTCACAACGGATTAAATGAGTATGAATACACATATAAATATGTATGGCTATAGCATCAGAGCAATGAGCCGAGTGGATGGATCTGACATCATAGTATCAGTTCCAGGCGCGGATTCAGGATTTCATTTAGGGGGAGGTTCATTGACTTATGATATGATAGAACTTTATACTGAAATCTATTTTTTCAATCGTTAAAACAGCACCTAGGCATACACCTAAGTTCAATGTCAGGCGGGGAGCAAGTGCCCCTATTACCTCTCCTTGGATCCGCGCCTGATCGGTTCCCAACATATCTGACCTTACTAAGCTCCTGTCGGAAGCTCTCGATCTTCGACGACACCACGCATTTGATGAACTCCAGGAGTCCTCCGCCGGAGCATTCTTTACTTTTAAACTCCTCTTGAATATCTAGAAAATTGACAATACATATGTAAAAACAATTCTTACTAAACAGTAGTACCTGCGTTCTGAGATCGGGTTAACAGATTTGTTCTTAGGAACCATGTCACAGATTTTGTTAAAAAGAAAAATTGCATTCATACATTTGAAAAAAAAAACACTGTGCCTACCTAGGTACAGTGAATCTAACTAGTACTAGGGAATCGAACCCGGTTGTTTTGAAAAAATAAACTTACAATATCTATTTATATTCAGATATCCCTTGCCTACGTCTTAAGTTAAGTAGTAAATGCCTCTAAGGAGAATGATGTCCAAAATGAATGGAATTCATCGTTTTCACGTACTTAAATTTATTTTACTAGGTGTTTTTGTGTAAATCTTAAGTTTTTTTTTTAATTTTATCAACGCAGTTTTCCTCATTATTAAAATCGATGACACGGTTCCTAAGAACAGATTTTTGTAAGTATTATAGTTATGGATTTTCCTATACTGACCGATTTGAATGAACCACCATGTATAAATAAAGTAGTTGTTGACAAATAGTAGTTCTAAAAAGCCAGTATTAAGAACACCAAGTGAGATTACATATAGTAGGGATAATATAGATCATAAAGGTTAAAAATAATCAAATTCTATAATACAGCCAAGCTAGTAAAATAACACTCTAAAATTTCAACGCGTCAACAAACGTGTCCCGTCGATAGCTCCACTGTTCATTTTCAATTCAATTTTGTCGTAAAATTGAATATAAAATATCTGTTTCACAAACAGAAGTCCTAACGAGGCGTTCTGCCTTGACGCTCGTTACCGAGAACTTCAACCGCTGTTATTGCGACAACTTTTAACATTTAGTTGGGTTGCTTTTGAGACAACGTTTTAACGACGTCGTAAAATTGGAATCCGGATTGTACGCCTCATTTCAATGGACTTAAACGTGTTAGATTGGTGATAATAAACCAAGATAATAACTAGTTAGTTACAAAGTAAAAATAAAACTGAATGTTGTCACATTGTCACACAACTAGCATTGTACCGAGAATATTCATAAGTTGCGTAACTTCCATAGAGAATGTTCTCGGAAATCTAAATTTAACAAATAATCTAATCAAGCCAAAACTGTACTAGATACATGTCATATGAGTTATATATACTGCTTTGTTTATTTATTTGTGTTATAAAATATTTTTTATAACACATTTTTATAAGTTCTCACTGAAATATTCTCAATGGGAGCTTACTATTAAATTCTCATGAAATTTCTCGGAAACTTTCGAGTATGTTCCTGCTATTTAAAGAATGTTCTACAACTTGTACATTGCTGCACACAATGCAACGTATGTTACATAATACTCGTATACTCGTATGTGAGGAAGACGACTTTAAACAATAATTTAATGTAGAAGGAAAACAGAACGAGTTCTTAAATGGAGCGAGACAAAAAGTCACCCTTCTACATTCAAATATCGTTTCATCTTATCCTATAAATTTACTCTATTATTATGGATATTTATATGTATTTTATAGCATCATCAAAATTATGTATTTGAATTCTTCCGCGAAAACAAAGCACTCATAAAATTCTTCTCTAGAATCCAAGTAAAATCAAACCACTCGGAATTTAAAATGTCAGCAAGAGAGTATTTGAAAATTCAATATCTTATCTTGCGAGGTACGTAAGAGAAAGCAAACGCTCAACTGAATATTCAAGGTAGGTACATATAAACCTACTATATACACACCGTACATATATACATACATACACCACAATAGTACGGCCAAACCTTACATCGTTTTACCCTAAACTCGCAAATCAAGTAGTATCGCTGCATTTTTGGTATGTTGTTTAGACACCATAGGGCACTAAAAAACCACATTTTGCGAGCAAAAAAAAGTTAGCACAACTTTACTTTACAAAAAAGAGTACTTTTTGAAGTCTTGAATTTCTGAAACTATAAGACGTAACGGTAATGCTTGTTAGCTCAACTAGTTGGAAATTTATTAATTAAAAAATGTCAAAAACGTAAAGTTTTCCTAAATAAAATCCAGAAACTATAAAATTACCGTAAATTAAGCAGTTTTTCACGTCCTAACTAATGCGGAAAAATAAACTTTGCGCACGCTTCGCGTGCGTAAATTTCTCTTTTTAAGACACTTCTTTTTTTTAAGATATTTATTTTCAAAACTACAATTTATGTACATAGATTAAATCTAACTAATCTACTTAACCTAACCTATATCTAAGATTGGCCCTTGTGGCATTGTACCGAGGATGCTGGCGGCATTTCCTCGCTGTATCGCAATACTGATGCGTTGTGCGAGGAAGTCGCCAGCTCTTCGGTCTTTAGTTACATCAACCAGACGTTTCGCGATCTCAGCAAACAATTTGCGTGCGCTGGGGCCCCAAGAACCTAAAGTTTCTACGCCAAACGGTACAAAATCGTACTCTTTGCCGAGGCCCTTATATTTATTACGTTTTAAAAATTCGGCATTTTCAGCCGCAGCGGCTGCCTTAAACGTAGTTCGTTGAAGATGGGACGGTGCCAGGGTGTCTACGCAAGTAGCATCCCATACCAACATCCGTCCCAAGCTCCAAGGAACCAAAGACACACCATCAGGTCTCTTACCATCATCTCTAATAATACCAGTAGGCTCAAGAAGAGCAGGTACGTTGATCGTGGCAAGAGACCTGCGGATGATGTCGTTAAGCGTCGCATGTCTGGAAATACGGCCTGCGCCTTTTTGACAACTTAGTCCGTGGTGTCCCAGTCGGTCCACGTCTGTGCCACAACAGCATAAGTGAGGGGTACATACCGCGGCCCCGAGTCTCAGGCCGGTTGCCAGCCTAAGAGAGGCCGAATCCAGGAAAAAAGTCGTTCGATACACGTGTATAAACTTATTTTCAACTCGGGCGATTGTCGCCCTCGTTTCACTCGCGCTCCAACTTTCACCCTCGTCGAAGAATTTTTTTGCACTTGTATCGAAATTTACTATTTTTTGCACTTGTAACGAAATGTACTATTCTGTCCTATGGTGTCTAAACAACATGCCAAAAATGCAGCTATACCTACTGCATGCACAAGTAAATATTGTTTTTCTAGTCCACTAATTAATAC